>JBBPLV010000296.1:0-23685 GCA_038089975.1 Boletellus ananiceps | reverse complement strand
AATATCGCATTCAAGAGGGAGGATTTCCCTACGTTTGGCTGGCCTGTACAGGTGTGGACAAGTCCGGCGAGTCGTCGTCAATAACACGTAAGGACACCGTACCGATAACTCCAATAGTCAGAAATTCGGCTTCGTTAGCATCCCCAGTTCCTTCTGCTTCGCTCCCCGAGACGTCGAGATCGTCCTCTTTGTCGACCGCAGTTCCTTCCAGTTCATCTTGAACACCTTGCCTCTTTGGTACCGCAGCGCCACCGACAGCTTTCCCGACCAATTTCCCTTTTGCCTGGAGGAGGCCATCCCAGTCGATGACCGTCTTAACTCTGGGCCTCCACTCATGAACCCTTTCGAGGCGTGATTCCTCGCTTTCCCCTGGTCGTAGAGTGATTGACCACTGAGGAGGCTGAAGCAACTGTCGGTGTACATCCCGGAGTGTGTGGACTAGCCTTTCCCTGAAGCCATCTGGCAGGTGTGGCTCGTACCGATTGGGTCCTTGCTCGACTGTGAGGGACGACTTTGGCGTATACGCCTCGACCGGTACAACTGGTACGCCGGGATGATTGTCATTGAGGAAAGACATCCAAGATGCAGTACGCGCGGGACCTGAAATGTCCACCTTTGTTAGAACAAGGATAACGCGTGGGACATTGGATTTCGAGGACCTGGGATGCGGACTGGGGTCGCTCTGTAGAGAAGAGGTGGGGATGTTGAGGTGTGCAGAGAGCGAAGCAGGGAGATGAAGGGGCGGGCAACGGGAGTCAAGCAGCACGAGAAGAATTTGGGATATTTCAGTGACACGCCAGCTGTGGATAGAAGCGGATACGCCAAGTGGGGAGTCTCAGTCTCGCAGAGATGCGCAGGGGGCGACAGCTTACAACTGCCTCCAGACCTCTATGTTTCTTTCAAAATGGGTGGGCGGACAAGGCATTAGGCGAGTCTCGGAATCATCGACGGGATCGCTGGCGAGATTGGCGGAAGGATGTGTCGGATCAGTCGACGCGGGCACGTTCACTGCACGTTGCCATTGCTCGACGATGGCGTCCTGCTGGGCGAGCCAGGTGCGGAAACAAGCCTGCTCATTTGCGTCGAGCTCGTCCTTGGACATCTGGTATCTCCACTTGGGCCTCCTTGGCACGACACGCGGAGCGAGCTGGGGCTTTGGCGGTGTGATCCATTCGTGTCTGAGCACAGCGATGCCGCTCTCGATGGGTCTCCGGAGGGCGACGGAGCTCGCTAATGCTCTGGTGTCGTCGAGAAAGCGCTTGTCGAGTCTGACAAACTGGCTCTGAAGGCTGCGTGGGTTCCTCGCGGGCTGGCCTGCTGCGGGCCTCGCGTGTGGTGTGCGACGCGGACGATGGTGGGGCTGTTCGCCGTCGCCGCGCTTGATTGCGCGTTTGAGCTTGAGCTGGGCCTTACGTTGCTTTCCCGAGAGCGGCGGCATATGTGGAGGCAGGTATCCCGGTGCTGGTGGAAATGCATCAGTCAGGCTGTTTGAAAGCGTCCTCGCCGCCAGATAAAAGGCCAGGGCGGTCGCCAGACAGCCCGAACACCCTCCAACATGTCCTCCAAGAAGAACGTCGTCGTCGTCGGTGCTGGCTTTGCTGGGATAGCCATCGCCACCGCCCTCGCCGCCAAGCTCGACGCGTCCGAGTACCACATCCTCCTCATCAATCCCCGTCCATTCGCCCTCCCCCTCCCCGCGTCTCTGCGTCTCGTCGTCAGCGCCGCTGCCAAGCTCGAGCAGACCGCCCTCGTGCCCTTTGACAGGCTCTTCAAGAGGAACGGCGAGACCAGGGTCGGCATCGTCAAGTCCATTGAGTCCGAGGGCGCTCAGTCGGGCGGGCACGTCGTCCTCGAGAGCAGCGACCGCATCCCATACGAAATCCTCGTCCTTGCCCCAGGATCCAAGTGGAAGGGACCCATCGACTTTCCCCTCCACGAGAGCGAGGTACTGCCCCACATTCACGCCTGGCGCAACAAGTTTGCCAGCGCGAGGCACGTCGTGATCGCTGGCGGTGGCGCGGTCGGCATCGGTCAGACACTCGCGTTCATCTCCTGTTGTTCCCCCGCTCATGACCGTCTACAGAACTCGCTGGCGAACTCAAAGACGAATACCCCGTACGTCTCCCGTGTCTCACACGCTCATCCTCTCATTTCCACCCCAGGACAAGAGGGTGACCATCGTCCAGGGCGACCATCAGCTTCTCAACAGCACCTACCCAGCTTCCCTTCGCGAGGGTCTCGCGACGCGCCTCCGTGCCCGTGGCGTCGAGTTGATTTTCGACGAGTATGTAGACTCTTTCCCCGAGGAAGGCACCGTCGGTCTCGTCACCCGCAAAGGAACAAAAATACCCACTGCAGATCTAGTCGTACGCGTCCTGGGACTCCTCCGCTTTACGTCCAGCTGACCTAGGCACACGATCACAGATCTCGGCTCGTGGCCCTTCTCCAAGTACTGTTTTCGTCGGTTCACTGGGCTCATCATCGCTCTCTCCATCTGGCTACATCAAAGTCAAGCCCACTCTCCAGCTGATTGATTACACCCACATCTTTGCGGCAGGCGATGTCATCGAATGGCCCGAGCAGAAACAGGCGGCCAAGACCGCCTCGCATGCCGGAGTAGTTGTCAAGAATGTGCTGAGCGTGCTCGCGGGCAAGAGCAACGCATTGGTAAACTACGGGGGCAGCCCCGAACTGATCAGCATCACGAATGGCAGGGTAAGCGGACGTTGCTGGCCACTCTGCAAAGTGCTAACACGGGACGGACAGAATGGCGGCATGACCTACTTGTCGTTCTTCGGCGGATTTACGCTGGGCGACTTTTGGACGTGGCTGCTGAAATCGCGTGGGCTGCTGGTTGGCTTGTTTCGGTCGAGTTTGGGATATTAAGTAGCGATGCGATGATGTTTGTTTCACGGTACCAGTGATTTTGTATTCTGTTTGCGACCAGGAACGATGTTGGTTGCTGTGCTTGATCAGGCTTGCGGGTCGTCGCGGACGCTGAGCAAGTCGCCTTTCCACGCCCCTTGACCATCACCTTCGACAGCCCATCCCACGCCGTTCTCTTCCTTTTCCCATCTGAAACTATGAGTGTTGCATTCGTACCCTACCCGCTGCCCCCTGCCATGCATTTCGCACCGCATCCGCGCCCGCTCGACCCCATCGCGGGCGGTCGGCGTGCCCTCCCCAGAAACAAGGATTTCTTGAACAAGCATGGTCATAGACACCACTCGTTCGATCCAGAAAAGGCCCCGTACCCGCTCAGTTATGACAGGCAGGTCCTGGAACTGTGAGTGAACCCGCCATCACGCCCCCATGCGTTTCGCTCAACATATCCCCCCCTACCTGGCCATTGTCCATGCCGATTTAGTGAGAGCATGGATATCAGCTTCTTCTTGCGCACAACAAAATCGGTGTCGTTTGCCTCCTTCCCGGACGGTCCCCCAAGGCGCTCACTCGATCTGGGATGTGGTGTATGTCTCTACTTTCATTCCTCCTCTACACCGGGCCGATGCATGGTGCTGATCTCCGATCCCCCTAGGGTGGGACATGGGTGCTCGAGGCTGCCAAGGAATGGCCAGACTGCCATCTTGTATGTACGCCTAACCGAGAAACGTTGATGTGCTTCTTCACGTGCCGTCTGTAGGTTGGATTCGACCTTGTCGATGTGCAAGTACCCCTGTCGCTATTAGAACCAGGAATCGCCAGCCGCATAACTTGGCTTCACGGTAACTTGTGAGTACCAAGTCAGATCTCGTCGGAGGTCATTTTACATGCTACATGTATTAGTTTAACGACAAGGTTGCCCTTCGACGACGACGATTTCGACCATGTCCGTATGCATAGTCTGGGTAGGGGTATCCCCGAGAACAAGGTGATTGTCCTTATGTTCGTCTTGTAGAGCACCGGTTGATGTGACCTTTTTTTCCACTTGCCATCTCTAGTGGGGAGTATTGCTCGAAGTAAGTTGTGCTATCCTGTGCTGCGGACTGCGGTGTTCATGAGTCTTGGCCGGTCGGTAGGAAGTCAATCGCGTGCTGAGTCCGGGTGGCATCGTGGAAGTAATTGAACACGGTATGTCTGTTCCCGTTTCCCTGCGACGCCTAACAATTATCCTTCGTTAGATATCATATTTCCTACTCTTCCAAGTTGGTTCACTGCACCCCTCCGTGTACGCAACAAGCGGTCCGACTCGATCCATCATCCGAACGACCCACATCATCGAGAAGCGACGCCGCCACCGTCATCAGTGGATCCGAGACCATTACCGCACGATCACGTACTCCTTGAAAGTTTGTATTATGGTGTATTTGAGAATCGGTTTATCAATTTACGGCCTACTGGTGGGTGTCCAGTCTTTTTTCTTCTACACCTTGGCTCTTGTACTAAGCGAACACAAGCTATCCTTCCCATTCACTTTACGTCGAATTTTCGCCATGTGATTTCTGGACCCACCGTTCATTTCCGCATGCCTGCAATACCACCCTTACCGGCACTGCCACAACCTCTACCGGCCAGTGCGCTACTACTGAGCGGAGACGTAGATAAGCCTGAGGCAGGCACTCAGCCAACAGGCTCATCTGACCTGCCAACCGTCCGACCTAGCACCGTCTCCTTCTCTTCGACAGACTCAGGGCGAACAAGCCACTCCGCATCAACGGAGAAGTCCTCTCTGTTCGACCGGAGTTGTTCCATCTCTGACGCGAACACACATCTGACAAGCAATTCTGGTGACTCCCCCTCCCCTAGTTCTCCTCGGAAGGCATATCATGCAAAGCTGCCACTCCACGTCGTCGACTGGTCGTCTGCTGAAAGTACAATGGGTAGTGGGACCACCTCCAAACTCCTCCCTCCGTTGGAGGAGGTCAGTAAACTGAACGAAAGCTCGCTTGCAATGCAACTCTATTGGAGCTATCAGAGTGTGCTTGCTTGCCAAGAATCAATGTGGGAGGAGCTTATGGACAGGACGAGAAATCGGCCAAGCGAACTGAGGGAACTGGGATGGGAGAGTGACCTTGAGTTGAACGAATTGGAGAGTAGGGTCAAGTTTGAAGTCCTGGTTGAACGGTATAAACGGTGCGTTGGGGAATTCGGTTCGTCGACGTTGTGGATGCTGAGCGGAAGACAGAGACATGCAAGCGCGGATATCACTCTGGTGCTCGTTGGCTGAACTAGGATGGCCGATACCTCTGCGTGAGCCGTTGTCAAAGGCAGAGCTTGTAGAAGAGGAGCGGCTGCATCAGGCGATGCTCGAGGCGAGACAGTTTGCAAAAGAAGATGACCTGCAAACGTACTGTCGCTCCCTCCGCGCTTTTGTTGGCTACAAAAGCGGCTAAACCACAATCACACCGTGTCTTCTACCGGACACCACGACTCTACGCATAACCACGGGTCCTTAGCAGGACAACATACCTTGATGATATGATACCTTGCCAGTGATTCAAAAGCCTTTGATACGGACTGTAACAATGCACTTATTCTCTATGTATTTCCGCTGTCATCCATATGTGCTTGCGTTGACGAGACGAGTGGGTGGAAAGTATGGTCGGATTTGGACCGGGGAATGCCGAGCGAGTGGCTGATGGATTTTTCGCAGAGGATGCGTTTGGCCGTATGCCAGCACGCAAGCCAAAGGCGGGCGCGTCCAGCGCAGCTGTCCCGGGATCGTCGCACCATGCAGCGCACGGACCACCGATGACGACCGACAGACCTCCTCCACGACGATGGTATTGGTCCCCAATCACCGACTCCAGCACCATCTCACTCCCACCCATATTCACCAGAGACGGCAGGTGCGTCTCATTCCCGCGCGATCCCGAGCCATACCCGACCCCCTCTTCAGTCATTTCTTCTCCATCGTCGGCTCCGCTATCAAAATCTATTCGACGACTTCGGGCACGGTCATATCCACGCTACCCGGACCCCGCGATGATGGTCACTCGGACATCATCACCTCTGCAGTTCTGAGCCCTAGGAACGCGTTCCAGCTCATCACTGCATCGTTGGACGGGACTATAAAGATCTGGGATTTCCTTGAAGGCGTGCTCCTCCGAACGATTGACCTTGACCAGCCCATACATCACATATGCGCACACGAGAAAATCAAAGACCATCTTTTCGTGGCCACAGCGAAGAATAAAAAGCACAGTAAAAGTTCACGTAAGTTCTGTCAGATGCCCTTGGTGGCCGGTCGTTCATCTCATCAGCACAAGAGCCACCGCGGGCAGGTCATGCCGGCGGGTCCCAGGGCGAGAGCTGCATAATACTTCGGGTGTCTCTCAAGGCGCAAGGTACGAGTAGCCCCGAGACAGTTCAGAAATCCTCTCAAGTTGTACCGATCGGAAAGACGAGGTCGGCATCTGGCCTCGCAATCTCTGCCAGTGGCGAACGGTTGATTGCCATCGCCGGCTACAAGGCATACGTCGCCCAAACCTCAGACATCAAGTCAGGGTTCACCAAGTTTGTATCCCCGGACCTTCTCACATGTCTTGCTGTGCACCCCTTCGAGGACTACTTTGCAACTGGCGACGCCAAAGGTGTCGTGCGACTGTGGTATTGCCTAGATCCCAACCTCGTCAAGGTGGTGGGTGTTGAAAAGAAATCCCAGACGTCGACGCTTCATTGGCACGCTCATGCGGTCTCTTCTGTCGCTTTCACTACCAATGGCGCATATTTACTGAGCGGAGGGGAAGAATCTGTCCTAGTTATATGGCAACTGCATTCCGGTAAACGGGAATTCGTCCCTCGGGTTGGATCTCCAATAAAAAACATCGTTGTTCTGCCACCCAGAGCCGCACAGGAAGAGTATCTCTTGGGACTAGCCGATGCAAGCTATGCCTTTGTGAGCTCCTCCACCCTCAAGCTATCGCGCGTCTTCGCCCGCATAAGAATGGGTGTGTCTGTACGTTGCCTGTCCACGATACGACACCTCACGATATCATAGATCCCCTTGTATCGAACTCTTGGCCCTCTTCATCCTCCACACCCCTTGCTTTCCATCAGCCCTCGGAAACTCTTGTCCTACCCTCCTCTCATCCCTCCTCTCTCCAAACTTACTCCCCCTCCACCTTTGCCCTCGTAGCTGAACTAGAAGTCTCATCATCAAATCGTGTTTCAAGACGTGAGGAGAACTCACTTGAACCTGCCCGAGTTGAACGAGTCGCTATTTCCTCGAGCGGCGAATGGATGGCCACGGTCGACAGGCGTGAGGGTGACGCATCTTTTCGCGGTGAAGTATATCTCAAGCTCTGGTACTGGGATAAAAAGACGACGTTTTGGATATTGAATACGAGAATCGATCGACCGCATGGTTTGGCGAAGATCACTTCTTTGTCATTTCGTCCAGGTGTAGAAGACATGCAAGTGGTAACCACTGGAGAGGATGGAAATGTGAAGGCGTGGCGAATACGAAGGACTAGGAACAAGAGTGGGGATGCGGAAGGTGAGCGCCCTCGTGCGTTTGTCAAGACTACAAACCAACACTGGTCCTGTAGTATCATGGACATCAAGATCGAGCTTCAGCCTCACACCAGATATCCCTAGACATACATCGTGGTCGCATGATGGATCTCTCTTGGCAGTTCCTACTGGCAATTCCGTCGTACTCTACGACCCTGATACCAATTTCGTTCGGCAATCGTTCGTCATGCAAGAGTGTCGCCAGCCCTCTGAAATACACTTCATTGGCAGGAGTCGGTACTTGGCTGTAACGGGTGGGGTAGACTTGGTCGTTTGGGACGTTGTTTCTCAGACAGGTGCTTTCCCCTCTTAAATTACAGTTGCATGTTGTTGACGAAATCTTGGTCCTAGTCGCTTGGCATCTGAAGAACACACATCGATACAGCATGCTCATGTCGCATCCCCATCACGATACCTTCATCACGATCCATTCCACCGTCCTAGACTCGACGTCATCATCAGTCACACTGTACCGTGCCGCCTCTCCCATCCCGCTAATGGAGTACATCTTGCCGTTTGGAATTCTCAATATCGCGTGGTTTTACCAACGGCCACTTCCGTTATCCAGTGATTTCTCGCTAGTGGCTGTGACGCATAAACATGGCGTCGTAGTTATGGGTGACAACTTGTTTCTCCCCGAAGATCCTGGAGCATCCGCCAAGGCACTTCAAAAACACCCCGGCGTACCACGAAGATCATTATTTGAAGAAATGTTCGGTGTCTCTGCAATCATTTCGCCGTCCAATTCAAATGGACGGAGCCAGGAAGCATCAATAGATGCGGGGTCTGGTGATGGCGTTACGATACCGTGGAGAAGTAGTGACACCACGAACTTCTTCGATGCGCCTTCGCATCTTATGCCGCCTATAGAAACGTTCTTCGACCCTCTGATTGATTCGTTTATGAGACTACGAGCCACGGATGACGAGACTCGTGCGGCGCAGGCGGAGGATGGGGTTGCCGGAGCAGAAGAGGACATGCAAGTGGATACTGTCCAAGAGATTGACCCTATCAATGCGTCGACGATATCCAGTGAAGCAGTCCTCGACACGTTCATCCCACTGTTCAGAAGAATGGCAGGTACGTCTGTCTGATCGTTGTTCCAGAATGACGCCCCTCAACTCCTGCTACAGCTGCTCCAGACTATATCTACCGATCCGATAAGACTGCCGTCCCATCAAAGGCAGTCAATGGGTCGACCGAAAAGCACACAAAGCCCGTCTCACGGGTTCCCACAAAAAAACTCGTCCACTCAGACGTCCAATCCCCGTCATCAGATCAGCCCACACCTTTGGTTTCCGCCAAAACTGGCAAGAAACGCAGCAGAGCGTCTCTTGGTTGACGCTATTTCCAACCACAGGCACGTAAAAGGCCAGCTAGGATGAGAATATTGTTGAGTTATCTTTTACACACTTTACGCCGATGCATCCCCGCTAGCATCTTGTCACAATGCAACACTCCAGAACCATGTCGTCCCCAGATGTAGCTTATATCCTTTCACTTAAGCTCGAATGAAGATGGTATGTAGAACATGGTTTGTCGTCGAGATGCCGCCTCAAAATTCAGTCCTGCTACTTTCCACACCAGGAGTGCTTGAAGCTAAGGAGCAATGTCGCACCCCTCATCACGTCCTTTGGCGGACCCGCCTGCGCCGAGGATGCGAGGGAGAGTAACGACAACGCCGAATCCATGTATGTGTCGCTGTGATCGCCGTCTTGTGCCTCTGCGGAGCCGAGTCTGACGAAACCTTCTCTGGACAACTTTCGGCGCTTGGTCTGGCGTTCGCAGGCCCATTCGAGCGTTCGTATTCTCTTCCGCTTGAGTGGTTTACCGCTTTCCTCGGGCTGTTCCTGCTCGGCTGTTTGATCGACCTTGTTTGCCTCGGGAGAAACGGTCGTGCTTTCCGGCAGGGCCTGGGACTGGTGTAGGAGGGCATCCTGAACGACTGGCGACTCGCTCTTTATTTCTATCTGGGACTCGAAGTGTTCTCTCGGCCTTGACGTCAGCGCATTTATAGAATCGAGCAGAGGTCTGATCTTGACGATTGCCTTGGATGTGATCGAGCGGCTGCTACCCTTGGTGCCCGGAGAGTTCGCCGATGGAGCGACGACGGACGCGTCCAGGGTGGCGTTGTGCGACGGAGAGGACACGGTGCGTAGACACGAGTCCGCCCTCGTCCGTCGCGAGCTACCGTCGTCCTGCCTTTCGACGCGGGGGTGGCCCCGCTTCGACGTCTGTCGCTTGTTCTGGAACCAGATCGTGACGGTCTTGTAATCCCTGTGAGCGATCCCGGTAGGGGGGGTTCCACGGACGAGTGCGTGCGTGGTTAAGATGACGGGCGCACTCGGCAGGTGCGCAAGGGCGACTCACATTCCCAGTTGGGCCGCGAGATCCTTCTTTTGCTGGCGGGACGGATGTGTCTGTTGCCTAAACACATTCTCGAGCTGGATGAGCTCTGTGGTAGACAGGCGGTGCCGGGGCTTCTTGCTGGACGTCGTGTCTCGCTCGGACAGGCCGGGGTTCGTCAGGTTCTCCTTGGCGAGCACATGTTGCGTGGTGCTGGCGCGGCGGGTGCTTCTGGGCATCTGGAATGTGTAAGTAAAGGAGGGTGTAAGATAGGCTGTGGGATCGCTCTCGTCGTGGGCACGCGCATGTTGGAAACTCTGAGTCGGACGATCTCCACGACGAGTGGCTGACCATGTCATCACGTGAGCAGCGTCACAAAGGCGAATGTGTAATCCTGGTCAATGTGTGTGTACTGTAGTGGTGGGAACAACCCTACAAGCGAATAAAGACGAATAATTAGGGCGAATACAATAACAGCTACTGATGCCTTGTTTCTTGAACAGTAAGACCTACGAACCCAATCTGAAGCCCAACAGTGTGATGGCTGCCTCCACGTCCTCCAGCTGCGGCGTCATTTTTGGGCGAGAGAACGCGCACGTTCTCTCGGTGAGCCCCGAGGGACTGCCATCCCTGTTTTCTTCGTCAACCTCTATGCAGGGTCTTAGCATAGGGTGTGGGGGCCCGTCCGCATCCTCGTCGGCCCATTTTTTCTGCCTGGCTTTGAGGCAGGCCCACTCCAAGGGGTAAAGTATCTTTGCTCGCGGCGGCAGAGCTGCCAGACGGGATTCTTCAGGGTCGGGTACAGACGGGGCGGCAACGGGGGACGACAGCATGTGCGTCCAGAGCTGCGAGGGGCTAGTCGCGCTTTTCTGCCGCTTGCGAGGGGTGAGTGGCGAGCGTGTCGAGTTCACCTGCAAAGTCGAGCTGGGGCGCTCGGAGAGCGCGACAATATGATCGAGCGAGATCCTAGAACGGTCGAGGGGGGTATTCGAGCGCCTCTGCCGACGGTGCGCAGGACTGTGCGGCAAACGCGCGTCTGGGGGATCGTTCTCGTTGGAGGGAAGGGGCTTCCTCCTGGAGGACTGGCGCCGGTTCTGGAACCAGCTGTTGACAGACCTGAGTTCCCTAGGGCATCCATACGGGTCAGGGGAGAGCAAAGAGGGGGTGAATGGGCGTACATGCCGATGTCATTGGCGAGGGCCTGGCGTTGGGCGCGGGTGGGATGAGGCGTCGCCTGGAACAGGCTGTGGAGGGCGTCGCGCTGAGCAGGGGTGTTTCTGCGCCTGAGGTATGGGACGCGGGGATCTGAAGGGTTCATGGCGCGCGAGAGAAACACGCGCCGATCATTCACGTCGCGGTCATGTGACTTTTAACTATGGTCACGTGTCCATTAGATTATGTCAGCTAGATATCATGCATTCCACCCCTCTGATAGCAACATGTCCTCCTCTGCCGTGTTCGTGCCCACTGGGGCAATGTAGAGCGGCGCCTCCTGCTGCATCACCGTGACGTCTTCCGGTGTCAGACCCCCCGCCCAAGGCGTGTTCAAGTACAGCTTCTTTATTGGTACCCCTACGCCTTTCCTCAAGCGGCAGAACTCCGCGACCGCCGCGGGTGGCAAGGCTTGGACCTCCGCCCACTGGAATTTCGGGCAGAGAACGCGGCGAGAAGGCGCGTCCGGGTCTGACGCCCTTTCCTGGGGCATGCGATAGTCCATAGGGTTCTCCCCAAACAGATTGATGACCGCTGGCTTCATCCGAGCCAATCGTGCGTATCCCATCTCCGGCATCGTGTCCAGCCATCGGACAAATGCTCGCTTTCCCGCCAAGTTCATCTCCAGTTGGACGTTGTACAACGTCAGGATCCGCACTTGCATGAATTTCCGCGTCAACATGCCTATCAGAGGTATATAGTCACCGCCAGTCATAGTCATCAGGGTCAGATCACGAAGACGAGGCGCGTGGACCTGCGCAACTATGAAGCATGCGAATGATAGGTTGAAAGAACCAAGGGTGAAAATCTTTAAATTCGGGAGCTCAACGGGCGTGTGGTCGAACCACTTTTCTTGTGGCTGAGGACCGCACCCGTCCAGCGTGAGCTTGTCGAGATTGGGGCAATTCTGAAGAATTTCCCTGAAGCGTTTCAGCGTGGGGGACGACTCGATTGCGATATGCCGGAGGTCGAGCGTCGTCAGATTGGACAGCGGCGTGTCGTCAAAGTCGATGTGAATACCGGACAGACAAAGATACTGTAGGTGGCCGGTCTGGCCACCAAACAAAACGGCAGGGTCACGATGGCCTCGTGTGTCAAATCCAGGCCCGATCCAGATGTAAGGCATGCCGGAGCGGTGAATCTCGAAGCGCTCGATGTTGATGGGGACCCCTGCGTTTCCGGCGGTTTGCAGTTTCTGAAGGACGGTAAGCGCGGGGGGCCAGTGGTCGACGATGACGACGAGCATACGGATTTGAGAGAGTTTGGTGAAGAGTCTGTCGAGCACGTCGGACATTTGTTGGGGGGTGAACTGTGGAGCGTCGTGCACGTGAGTGAGTTCATGGTCGACTTCGTTGAGGCGAATGTCCAAGCAAGCGGAGCCCGCGCGTTTGAACCACTCCCATGATCTCTCGTAGGGAGGGAGGTCATGGAACCAAATGGCATTCCAGATCATCGGGTCCTCGATCATTATGCGACGCCACGCCGTGCAAACCCACGTGAGACGCAAGCGCTGCTTGACGCCTTCCGAAGGATGGCTTGTGGACCACACGACGAGGTGAAAGATGTTGGAAATGATTTCTGGTGGTAGATCCCTGAGGCGGAACATGCGCCAGTACACGAGCGATCGGTTGATCTGGAGCTGGAGGGTCGTTTGGAGGACCTTGAAGCTGACCCCAGGGCCGAGCAGTGCGATCTGTGATTCACCGTACGCTATCGCCTGGGACCATCTGTCCACGGTCTCCTTCATGCGTGGGTACGTGTCCCGCCTGCCAGGAGTGGGCTCAGGCATGGCCGCGAGGGTGTCTTGCAGCAACTTTAGCTGAAGATCCCTATACTCCCTCGAACCGGGCGTTGGGGAGAGGGGTACGTGGGAGGCCTGGCCGGCGAGCCTGAGGGCAGAGGGCTGTGCGGGAGGTCTGCTGGTGGACATGGGTGCGGGGGGCGAGCTGGGGGGGAGGGGCGCGTCTGAGGAGGAGGGGGAGTCGCGGGGGGCGGCAGGCAAGCTTTATGGCAGAATGCACAAAGGCAGGTTGTGCTCTGCAGATCATCCGGGACGATATCACCGCCAAAGCGTGCTTGTTTGTCCTTGTGGGCGCTGTAAATCCAAATCTTTTATTTGTTGGCTGGGAAACCTACACATCTTGTCCTCCACCCCCCCGCCAGCCGTGTCCGTCCTCGTCCAGCGTCGTTTGTGCCACCCACATTACCGCCCGAGCGCGACCCCATCTTGATCTCAAAGGGACCGCGCCCGTCTTTGACGCCCCACAAGACGGCCACCCCGAAACACCGCAGTCGGTCGCGCAGGCGCACGAGACAGGCCAGAGGCGGGGAATGCTGCCGCTCCTCCGCGGTAGTCGAGGTCGGTCGGCGTGCGACAACAATGCACAAGAACCGGGCCGGACCGTGAGGGGTGAAAGCTCCGTTCCCTTTATCAAGGTCTGTGAACATCTCAAACAGCGTGCATTCAAACACCAACCAGCCATTCACGCACCCTTGGACGGCCCAAGACGTTGCACGGTGCGACCCCAAGCGTCGGGTGTCTGCAGGATCCTACATCAAGCAAACAATCTCCTCGCCAGCCTCATGAAGA
Source organism: Boletellus ananiceps (assembly GCA_038089975.1). Classification (NCBI taxonomy): domain Eukaryota; kingdom Fungi; phylum Basidiomycota; class Agaricomycetes; order Boletales; family Boletaceae; genus Boletellus; species Boletellus ananiceps. The sequence continues at coordinate 10,082 of JBBPLV010000296.1, read as the reverse complement.
CTCATATGTAAGTGTGATCCCAGAATGCAGTGTAAAAGTAAAACCTTTCAAGTTGTGTCGCTTACATGCTGGTGTTACGGATGAAAAAATTCCGACGAGTGTTTGACAGAGGTAGTTTGTCGCATTTGACAAACAGTGCAAGTCTCACGATCTCAGTCTCACATCCCGGTTGAACACCACATCGCAAGGTCTACCTCGGTTACCTTCAAGGCAGTATCGGTACATCTCAATGTGCTTCTCTGGCAGTGTGGTCGGGCCCGGCTACTAGGCCTGTTTGAGCTGATCCATCTGGTTGCCAATGTTCATGGCTGTCCCGTCAGCGGCATTTGCAAACACGGCAGCGGATCTGGTATTCGGAAACGAGTGGCTGCAGCTGCAGTCTTCTGCTTTGTTCAGCTCCGATGTCAAGGGTAAAAATCACTATTTTGCTTTGTGCGGACGGGCTTATATGACCTGCTAATCGAGCAAAGGATGTCCGAACGTCGTCTGCGTGCCTGCTTTGTCTCTGCCTTACAGAACAATGCAGACGCCTGATCTCAAGTGCTCCTTTGCAATTGTAGGTTAACACTCGCAGCCCTTGTCGCGTTGTGCGAGCAAACATACAAGTATCGACCTGTTCAGCGATAGATAATGCAACATACATGAAAAAAAAGGCACGTCAATTCCCCTAGTCACAGCGAAAGATACGCCCATTGTATCGTACAAATACAAAAACAGTTAAAATATACTCTGTGTACTTCAATGCCACGCCCCCGGGATGCCACCAGATCCACCCGTGTTAACCCCAGCACCACTGGAGATCAGCTCCTCGATCAGATTGGTGACAATATCATCTTCTGCGTCCTTGCCGACAGACGGATGCAAAAGTAGTTGGTCCATCACTTTCGCGGACAAGTTGGAATAGGTACTTTCTGTGAAACCCATCTGCGACGACCCATCTCAGTCATGGTATAATCACGCGCGGACAGCACATACATCTGATAACTTCCTCATGATTCGGTTGAAAGGACGGCTTTCCTTGCTCTCCTGTGAATGTCCACGATCCATGTGACCCATAGTGTGGCTACGTTTAGGGACGCTGAACATTTCCAGCTGTGGGTAGCGACCACGCGCGTTGCTGACAATGTGAACCTCCGAGGCGGCTGCACTGGATTCAGCAGCTTGGTGTTCAGGGGCGGGGGTAGTTGGCACGTTCTTGTCTGACGCGGCCTGTGTTGGATTATCCGAGGTTTGTCTGGAAAGGCTGAAAAGAATGTTAATAAACCGAGAGTAACGTGCGACACTGGGCCAACCTTGCAGTTGTTGACTCTTGGTCATGACGCCTCTGCTCTGCCATCTTCCTGATGGCCTTGGCTTGACGGTACCTCTCCTTGCGTGCCTTGTAGTCTGCTTTCGCACGTTCAACCTCAGCCCGAAGTTCCTCAGCCGTAGTTCCTGAGGCTGCCGGCGGCTGGACAGTAGTGGCTCGGGAGCGTTGTTCGGTTGCGCGGGCTCGGGCCTCAGCTGCTGCTGCGAGAACTTCGGTTGCTGCGGCCCTCGCCTCGTGCCTATTGACAAAAGACTCTGACTGTTCAACGTCACGACCCCAGAAGGGAGGAGGGCGAGGCCAGCCTCGAGGAGGAAGTGGGGGTGGTGGTGGTGGCGGTGGTGGCGGCGGCGGCCGGTGTGCTGACCCGCCCCAAAGTGGGCCTCCCAGGTGAGTGAAAGGTGGCGGGGTGAACCAGGAGTGATGGTTACGGCGTGGATGAGGGGGCAAATGAGGAAACCTAGGGACGCTCGGCACTGTATTGGCAGGCGATCTTGGTATGCTGTATGCCGTCTCATCAGGAGAAAGTGGATTAGGATTCCTGGATGTCTGTGAACCCATATTCTCCTGACCATCTTGAACAAATTCGCCGACTGTACGGAAAATACTGCCAAGTGCTTCCGAAACACGCGCATTGGCATCTTGCTCAGTAGTACGACGAAGTTCCTCGAGAGTCCTACCCGTCTCCCGTATGGCAGTCCTGTGCAAATCCCCTGCAGCGCGTGAGACGGCGTCACGATGAGCAGCCCAATAGGTGCCGTTTGTGGCGTTGGCGACGATATTGCGGAGGCGTTCGGATAATTCCGGATGAACAGAAAGGACGGTGGAGATGGTTGTCAGGAGGGTGGCAATATCGTGCACAAGAGAAGGAGGGACATGTTCTGGATCAGGCAGATCCAGGGATGGAAGAGGGGGGTCGTCATCGATGACTTCCGCCCCTTGTTCTCCAGCCACAGGTAGTTCATCGACTTTGAGTGCTTGATCAGAGATCACGGGAGTGCTCTGGGCCTGGGCTGGAGTAGCTACCCCGCTCTTGGGGGGCCGGGAAATGGGACCATGCGAAAGTCCAAATATACCCTCGGAACTCACTTCTAGAACGTGGACGGGAGGTTTGGTTGGTGCTTCGTCACCAATGACAGAGTCGGCAGACGAGACGTCGTCCTCCACCGTGGCTACACGCGCTTTCCCCTTGTTTTTAATTTGAGATATAAAAGTAAGGTCGGAGCGAGAAGCGTCTCCACTGCCAGAGTTGGCTGCCTCTGGCTTGGCAACGCTGACGTCACTCTCGAGGACCTCGACGAAGGCGTGGGGGCTCTCAGGGGCATCTTTGGAGAGGAAAAGACTCCCCAGGCTTCCGGGAAGGCGCTGCCACTCGTCCTCCGTGTCAAAGACGAGGGGGAACACTTCGTTGCCACCAAATGTGTTGCGGAAGTGGGGTTGCTGTGGTGTAGCGCTAGGCAGCGAGTGGGAGGCCCGGAGGCTGCCAAGGTCGCGGACGGCGAGCTTGATGGTGCCATCGCGATGAGAAAGCATCGACGTATAGAAGTCCTGAAGTTCGCCGTCGGAGCTGAGGGTGACGTCGTCGCCATCGGAATCGACATAGGACACGCCGACATGCTCGATCGCGATATCGTACAAGGCGGCGATTCTGGCGGAGAGAGTGGGCCACGCTGGGCGCGCGACAAAGGAAACGCGGCGGGTGAGGCCGTCCGCCTTGGTCAACTTGAACTGGACCATGCTGGGAGCGGTGAGGGACGAGGACGGGGAGGGCGCGCTATCTAAATGGCCATTTCAAACTCCGACATGCTGCGGGCTCAAATGTCTGTCTACTGGCAACTGCTGCGCGTAGGTACGGTACAGCCCCTCCGCGTCAGGCAAAGATGGCCAGTCGAGAGTCAATGTCTGCGGGATCGTTGAACTGTCGAGGACCGCATGAGTGCGACAGCCCGGCACGGGCAACTGGCACTCACCCTGTGGTGGACGTTGAGAGCGCTGATGCGGGCGATGTCGGCATCCGTGAGGTCGAAACTGCCGCACTGCAGGTTGGCGACCAGCCTTGCGTCGTCATTGCTTTTCGGAATGACAGCGATGCCGCGCTGGGTCGCCCATCGCAGCAAAACTTGCCCAGTCGCTGTGCAACATGAGAACCGTCGCAAGCAACAACCAAATTCGAACGCACTCTTCCTGTGGGCGGCAGCAATGCCCTGGACGAGGTCGTGCTGCAGCAGAGAAGGCGCCCCCTTGGCTATCCCAAGCTCAACGTAGCTCTGAGGGCCAAACGAGGAGTAGGCCGTCACAGCAATGTCAAAGGTCTTGCAAAGGCGAACAAGACTCTCCTGCGTCAAGCTGGGGTGCAATTCGACCTGGAGCACCTGGGGCTCATGCCTGGCGTACCGGAGCACGTCAAGGATGAGGGACCCCTGGCAGTTGCTGATCACAATGAGACCTGCAACACTCTGTGAACCAGTCGCATACCTCAACCCAATGTTCTTTGCCAGTCCTTCATCTACGAGTTCTTCCATGGCACCCCACGTCTCCGACAAGGGGGTGTTTTCTGTCTCCGCCTTGAATTCGAATCTAGGGAGAGGAATATGAAAAAGAAAGACGGACGGAGGTGTACTTTGCCATCATCGCCAAACCACTCGGGCGGGTAACGGTGCTCAGGATCAACATACTCCAGGGAGACAGGGAAATGGACAAGAAAGAGGTCAAAGTAGTCAATGCCCCAAAGCTCAAGCTGTTTCTTGGCGAGCTGTTTCACCTATCGTCCAGATTAGGAGGTGCATCTCTCGAGGAAGAAAATGTCCCTACGTGATCGTGAGCGTGGAAGGTGTTCCAAAGCTGTTGTCTCGCCGTCAGCCAAGGTATCGTGAGTTAGCCAAATTGTCTCATTTAGCTCGCCTTGGAAGTAATAACTAAAGGAGCACGATTGGTTCGACCAGCACACGAGGACATGCGACTCACAGAGATCCTCGCGCTTCACGAGACCGTCTTTGATCGCCCGACTGACTCCCTCCCCAGCTTGTTTTTCGTTCCCGTAGTCGCAGGCACCGTCGAGAAGACGGTAGCCAGCTTTGATGGCTTTATAAACCGTCTTGGAAGGACGACAGCTATTGTGAGTGCACACCACTGGCAGAAGGATGAAGACACACGTCTGCACAAGTAGATTTGGTGACCTGGATCAGGAGATTAAGCACGAGAAAAAAGACATGGGAACGTCGAAAGGCACCTTCCAGAGGCCAAACCTGGAGTGGGTAACGGGAAAGTCAAACGCGGTGACTCGGTACGGAGGGGACATACCCAACCAAGGGCATCTATGGTGCGATCAGACGGACGTACGGGAGAGGCGAGACAGTACATGCCTTTTGTCCGGTTCGCTTGAGCGTGATGGAGGCCATGGCGCCGATGATCGATGTACCGATAAGAACCGGACGGGCTCACTTTTATATACCCTTGCGGCCCGGGACCGGGATCGAGCGGCGCGGTCAGGCGATGCGATGCCCCAGTTGGCGGCGTGGCCGACGATCGTGATTCCGCGTACCACACGAATTTCTTCGTGTAACCCGTACCTCTTTGCCAACGTCGTCGGTCGCAAAAAGACTCTTTTGGCGTTCCTTACGGTGACAGGCGGAAAAGGAACGGTATATGTTTGTAACTTCTCGTGGGTACGAGTGAGACTGGGAGCCACGGTAAACATCGAAACCTTTGCTTTGAGCTGCTAACCTCATCTCAGTTGTGCAGCAGACGATTCTGGTCAGCCAGCCGTGCAACCAACACACGGACTAAACGAGGAAAAAAAGGTACGTGTCGCACGGTGTGGTAAACCTCGACTGCAAACAACGCGACAGCATGCGTCTTTACATCCTAGGAATTGGACCTATTGGCTCACTCCTTGCCCATCATCTCCGGACAGCACTCCCGCGCGAACATGTCATCACCCTCATACACAAATCAACCAGTCAGGCGCGGACTGCGGCTTCCCTCGGTGGCAAAATATCCGTGGAGAACCAGGGCGTAGTGCAATCCAGCGATGGGTATGACATGGAGGTTTTTGACCAGGACGACCACTCTGGCGCTGGGATGCCTTTCGATTCTACCCTTTCCCGGGATGAGGCCAAACGTCATGCACCATCTCTTGGAAGCCCAAGAACTGACCTCATCGAAACACTCTTCGTCACTACCAAGGCGCAAAACACCACGAATGCCATCTCCCGCATGCTTCCACGTCTGTCGCCAAGGAGCACGATCGTGCTTCTCCAGAATGGAATGGGCATCTACGAAGATCTTGTGCAAAAGCTTTTCCGCAACCCGGAAGCTAGGCCTCACTTTATCCTTGCTTCAAATACCCATGGCGCATGGCTCAAGTCACCCTCGCACATTGTACATGCAGGAGTTGGCGACATCGAGTTCGGGATCGTTCCAGACAGTCGCGGGCGAGATTTCGAAGTATCTCTTTTGGAAGAGGGCAAACCACAGCATGAGCGCGAACTCAGTCTTGATGACATAGCGCATCAAAGCGAAGGATCTTATGCTCAATATTCCAGTTTGCGGGATACGGTGGCCGTCCTTGGCTCGCTTGATGAACTGGGCTGCAGATGGAGGCGAATGTCAGACGTACAACTCGCAATGCGAAAAAAACTAGTCGTGAATTCTGTAGTGAATCCTCTCACAGCAATTCTCGGCTGCCGAAATGGTGCTTTGTTCAAAGATGAAGCGTCTAATAGAATCCTACACGACATTTGTGCGGAAGCTGCTGCCGCCTTTCAAGCGCAGCTGGAAGCTGACACGCAAGCCTTCCTTAGTTCCCTTGCTCCAGATGCAGACCAGAGCCAAGTGCCTTTGGGTCGGGTGCCGCATGATCTCCAGGCCGACATGCTCGCACAAGAAGTCAAACGAGTCGCCCACATAACTAGAGGAAACATCTCGTCGTCACTCACTGATGTCAGGAAGGGCAGACCAACTGAAATCTCCTTCCTAAATGGGTACCTCGTCCGTCTTGGGCAGCAATATGGTGTTCCAATGCCCGTGAATTCAGCCCTTCTCAACATGGTTAACATGCGGAGCGCTATTCCCATTGACCAGATGTTCAAATAGTGCTGATGTCTGGTGTGTCCTTTCACTCGCGCATGATTATTCTATTTACCCCAACCTATACAGCCCAGTGTTCAAGTAGTCACTTGGTGTGGGCTGGCACCCACCTGCTCATCTCACGATGCTCACCCCTCGCGGTTTTGGAAGCATAGAAAACCCATAATAGTATACTACACGGACGTCTCGTAGTTCTCTATCCGACACTGGGTTCTAAGTGCGCGCCACCATTTTGACTTTGCTTCCTGTCCCTACTGCAGTAAATCCACCGATCCCCTTGTTCCTCGTAAGTTGGACGTAGCCGTCGGTCGTTATGTTCTTTTGAGAGCTCTGTGGGTGGGTGTAGATTCCAATTTTGGACTCCACATGTGTAGACTGGGTCAATTGCACACCCGGCTTCAAAGTTGGCAGCGAGTAGGCATGTCCCAGAGTCGTGATACGGGTAATGAACTAGTTCGATTAGCCCCAAATCCCACACTTGGTGCATACATACCTCCACCCATCTCATATTCACAAGGACCCGCCCCAGCTTGTTTCTACTATGGCGCTAAAAGAGCTACCGTTCGACATCTATGTGCAGATTCTGAAGCAACTACCGCTATCTGGTCGGACAGATGAAGGCCCGAGGACGTTGGTTGCGTGTCTCCGCGCAAATTCACTCCTCCGGAGCGTGGCATCTCTGTCCACGCTCTGGGAGCCACACTATCGTGCACGCTACATGATCAGCGTCCCCGCGAATGAGATTGCACGAAAAGAAGCGTTTGGCGATGACTGGAAGGCGCTGTATTTAGAACGCGTCCGTCTGGATCAACAAGCCCTCAGGATCCTGAACGGGATCATCATGGATCGCGATGCTCGACTGGAGAAAGCGAGGGTGGTAACTTCTGCGCTTTCGTATGACGTCTGGAATGCATTAGCCACGGCGGCGCAATGTCCCGTCCCTGAACTCTTTCGTGGTGTCCATGATAGCGGGCATGGCGAGGTTCCCCGTCACGCTATTCCTCGTCGCTTCTGGGCGCGGTCCTTGATGGGCGCCATTGCACGTTGCCATGCGGTGCGAACATGGAGCGCGATCAGGGATGGGGAAGGCAACGATGTAGACACGCTGGAAACAGCGATCGCATGCCTCTCGTCGTATTTTGCTCACCCCCCGATGCAAGTAGGTGACGGATACCATGTTTCTCATTCTATAACTGATGACGCTGTCTCGTGAAGATTTCATCACACCTCGACACTCTTAGTGACTTTTGTCGGTTGTATCTTGCGGACAAAAGTCTGCCAATTACTCCAATCGAGTTTAATCGAAGTGAAAGCGCACTATGCCTCGTATCGTCATCAATCTGCGACTTCCTTTGGGAGCGTGGATTCAGGGCCGCAGACCGTGAGCTACAGAGCGGCTTGAGCGCTGTACGCTGACCACAGAGCGTCGTAGATTCTCGGTTCAACGCCTTCAGCACACGGTTTCCACACTGGTTTCTCACCACGCATAAAGACACGATTCCGATCTCACTGGTATACCTTTTCGTGTGTCTCGCTCGTCGCCTAGGAATAACGGCCGCTCCCATCGATTTTCCGGGAAGGGTCTTAGCCATCGTCTCATCCCCAGAACCCACAGTATCCGATATTATTGTGGATGTCTTTGGATCCAGAAGGGCGGCTATATTGTCACTTCAGGAGGACATTCCCCGTTTACTCGCGGATGCAGGCATCCCCGTCATGCATACCATCCAACCGGCTAGCACGGCCTCCATGGTCGTTCGTGCATCGAGGAATATACTTGCCTCCTTCTCGTTCCTCCCATCGACGGAGGGTATCTCTGAAGTGGATCTCAATACCGCATTCTATGTCGGATTTACCGTGAATTTGATATTCACGAATGACGGGAGGTACCTTTTGAACATCATAAAGCACATCGCCCACTTTCCGTTAGATATCCTCTCCGTGGTGACTGACGCCTTGGCACCATGCCTCAGTCCACTTCTACAGGAGCAACTCCTGACTAGCTGCAAAGCAGCGCACGAAGACGAGGATGAAGCTGCAGCTTCCATGACGCTGCGTTCGAAACTACCAACGCCCATCAAATACTTTGTGGGGATGATCTTCAGACACGTCAAGTACGAGTATATAGGGTATATATATGGGTGGGAGGTGAGTGTCTCCGCTGTGGTGAAAGTGGACGTCTGGACGATTTTTCTTGGAGCCATCCTGCATGGCTTCCGAAGGGTGGACCAAGTCGATGAACATTGATTCGCTTCCTCGCGGACGACATCAACCGTTCTATCATGCAGTAACCCACAGCGGGTCCATCCGATGTGAGCCCTTTCGACGCTTGTTGTAACACCAGCATCGACGTACATATCGGTGCAGATGTAGCAGAAGAAAACATCATGCCGACCACGTTGCAGCCATACGCACATCGCCAATTATTTGACAATGTCTCTGATGTAGGTCGGTATTTCGAAGGACTCGTCCAGGCGAACGGACGAGCCAGATTACTTCTGAGTCCGGAACTCCTTTCGGCTTACCCTGAAGACAATGCAGTTGGCGAGAGATGGATTATAGATGGCACGACAGGTTGACATCCCGAATCACGGTTACGTGAAAAGCATGAGATACATTCTGGCGCACATGTACAAGTACCAGTGAGAACCGTTCCGACATGTAGACCGGGACGGGACGTTAGCCAGGAGCACAATTACCAATGACCCAACGTGGTTCCCTCGAATCCAATTTCGAGCCATCTTTCCACACCTTCTACCCCCTGGTCACCTATACCTTGGAACCCAACCTTACCATATGCTGTGCGTGCGGGCATCAAATCGTCCCCGTTTCCGACATATAAAACTACGCGCTTCTTCGTCTCAAGGATTCTAGCGGAGAATCAGAATGGCAAGGAGAGCACGCGGCTTTAGACACTCACTCTTTACAGACACGGTATAGGAGTCGCTGAGCACAACCATAACCCCTCCAACGCTCCGCTGTGAAAACCTTGGTAACCGCCGTCACGTTCTCCGACTGTCTGGTTGTGGCGACAATGCAAGCCATCTCCCAGTCTTCATTTCCTTCCTGGATCAAATGTGCCCAAACTTGTTGGTCGGCGATCAACGCCCTAGCTTCCCTCTCCGCGTGTTCGTCATCAAGCAAGTAGGGGTGCTGTCGGGACCGAATACGTCATGATCCTTATCCTGTGAAATGTTGGTAGTAGTACTCACTGAAGTGTAGGCGAAATCCTTGCAGAAGGTCTTGACCGTCTCCAGATGGGAAATAGAAATGTCGGCGGGGCGGAGGAGGCGGATGGAGACGTTGGGCTTGCGAACGGAAAAGGGGTTTTGGGACTTGTTGAGCGTGTTCCTGGTGCAGAAAGTGAAGGTTGTGTCGTAGTACGGTTCCTGGCGGCGCTGAAAGCCGTGCTTCTGGTCCAACATGTCGGCAAACTTTTCTGTCACATACGCGATGGAGAAGACGGAAAACACTCTTTCACGAGGGATCTGCTGGAGCAAAAAAGCGACGAGGTGCGATAAAGAGGTGGTTATTTTGTTGCCATCTTCATCGTCACGGACAAGCTGAGCAGAGGATTTGGGTGTGAATACAAACACTGGGTAGTTTCCTAGTGATCCGTGGGTGCAAGAAAGCACGAAGTCAACCTCCTTGCCTGTGTGATCATATTGAATGATCCACAACTGGTCGT
>JBBPLV010000295.1:0-23784 GCA_038089975.1 Boletellus ananiceps | reverse complement strand
TCTTTGCGCCTTTGCCACGCCCGCAGTATCGTTGGACTTCACGCTCGACGTTGACCTTGGTCCCTCGCCGATCCGAGGGTGGACAAGAATCCCACAAAGGAGTCGAACTAGCCGCGAGTTGCTATACCCCCGATGGCCGACGCCTGACTGTTTTTGTTTCCCGCCCGGCGACCGTCTCAGCAAATGCGATGGACTTCAAAGACGACTGTTGTGTGATTTGAACTGCGCGACATGCGATGTGCTCGATCCCAACCGTCATCAGCTGCCACGCTACAAGACCACATTGGGCACCTAGACGCCACTGAACATCAAGACGACACTGAGCAGAGATCGACGCACTTATCTACTGACTTGACAGGAAGTATACCGGACGGAATTGTCGTTGTTCTCTCGGGTCGGTACATACTGGACGATGGTTCGTTTCGCATGCATCCTTCCCTAGGTCCTTTTGCTAACGCCGTGTCGCGGGGTCCTCGCCCCCAGTCAGATGAAATAAAGAATGCAAGGGATGGTGAGCGAGGCCGGATAGTCGACCTGAACTCAGTGAAAATGAGGAGGTAGGTCACCTCGTCCTTTCTTGTTGATGTTTCTCGTTCAACGTTTGCTGTAGACAACAATGCAGGAAGTTCAACTTAGACAGGGGAATTCAAATCGGGAATAAGGTGCGTCCAACAGCAGGACATACCGCTGAGTTCAGTGGTACTACCTGCTGCTGGACCTGCCTTGTTTTCGACTGTTCTCTGGCGCTTTATATGTGGGGAGGCGTGACTACAAAGCGCAACGTGTAATTGGGTTCAGGGAACGGCTACTAACATCGGGCAACAGCGTACATGCTTTTTCTCCACTTGATTTGATGACAATCTCGGTTTTCTATCACCAGTCCAAAGTTTCAGGCTCAGGCACCCTCGTCCGGTCAAAAATCCCGCCGCGACGCAGGAAGCTCTCTTCGTCGGACCTTGAGTCGAGAAGTGCTGTCTCAACGCCGACGTCCAGGATAGATCCACCCGGTTTCTTGCCGCCGTCACGACAATCTAAGAAACTGAAAAATTGCGAACGTCATTTTGACGTTCCATGGATTGCACCTAGGCACATACTTACCGCATCCTTTCGTCAATAAGCAAGTACGAATCCTTCATCGTGTCATTGTCCTCTGGGACGAGCGATGGTTACCCCGCATGTTTATTGAGAAAGGCTTTGTACTGTTCATCTATGACTACAAGGGGTCGCGCGTCACGAAGAGAGCCGGAATCCGGCCCCGTGTTCTCCGTGTGCAGGAGTAGTACTTGGAGGACCTGTCCACGGAGTTTAGCTTGAGCCATGAAAACGAGAAACAATGGCAGATCTTCCAGCGGACTGGGGCGATCTGCTCAATTTGGTCATTCATGTACTCTTCCCAATTATTGCTAACCAAATCTTATCAGTTTCGAGCACGACAGGGAAAAGAGAACGCGGACGCATGCATCGTCACGACCGTGTTGATCTTCACCTTGAGCCCCCTTTCTTTTGACCACGGCATGACCCTGAACACGGTATCGATATGCGTGGCAGCGGTACCATTTTCCACCCTTCCCTGCTTCGTCTCCGGGTGGAACGAATCGCACGAGATGGCGATGAGGTCGAGATATTTGCCATACGTGTCCAGCCACTTCTCGGTCACCTTGGATCCGTTGGTCACGACGGAGCACGACTTGAGGTAAAGCTCCTCTTTGCAGTATTTGAACACGGCTCCAATGTAATCTGGCTGGAGGAACGGCTCTCCGCCGCTGATGTTGAGTTTCTCCATCCCGGCGTCGGCGAGGAGACGGAGAGCGTCTTTCGCTTCGTCGAGCGGGAGTCTGAACTCGTTCTTGCTGGTGTGGAAGCAGAAGTGACACTGGTAGTTGCAAACCTATCAGTGAAACGGTCAGTGGTAACCGATGGTAGCCAGTGGTCAGGACCACCAGCCAGTCTGCTGATGAACGCCTGTCGGGGAACCAATTGACGGACACGGGGACGAACGCAGGCTTGGGCGCAGGTTTCGCTGGAACGTGCCGCAGGGGCCCATGCGGAACACGGCGCTCGATCCAGACGGATTCCGAGCCCATGAATGCTGCGGCGGGATTGTACATGGTGAGCGGTCCAGGAGAGGAGAGCCACCGCCTTGAATATGCAGATATCGGCTAACAATTTGTTTTTTTATTTTATTCTGACATGACGCCACGAAGGGCCCCTGGGGCTGTGGAACGAAGTGAGCCAGGGACGACTTAGACGGACGCCTTGATATGGTGCGGAGCATGTGCCATGATTCTAGGGGTCTCCCGAAGCGTACACTAAGATACATACGATAGTGTGGATTCGCTGGCAGATCGATATGCCCCGTGGAGTGGAATGTTCTGTGTGGAGGACATGCAGTCCGGGTGCTGAAAGTAGTAGTGGGGGCGGGGACCGCAGACACAATCAGACACACAATCGATTGCCATTTTCTGTTCGTCAGCTAGGGCACGTTACCTCAGAACAAGGACACACCGTGACTCCAGATAGCAGGAAAACGGGGCTGCACGCATCCCCCTTAGCTACTAGGAGGTGCTAAAAGACACGGGTTCCATTCAGTAACCTGCCGGCCGATCGCACTCGGGAACGACACAAACGCCTCCGAGCTGCTCTGCAGGGTCAAACACATACACAAGCTGTAAGCTGACCAATGATCGATACTGGACAGTCCGAGTCACGGCGGTTCAGATCGTTGGCAACAGATACATCTCGGCCGGCAGATGGGATAATGCTGATATCACTCCCTTGCAACCCAACTGGATACAGTGATCATTGACTCATCGCCAATCACTGCATCAGCGGTTCATCAATGTACCACGAGTGCCGAGGTCCGTAATGACAGGACGAGACTCTTGAACATTGCGACCTGGACCAATATGCGCAGAACAATCAGTCGGCAGCTGCAGTATCGTTTAAGTCAGCTTCACTTGACAGCTGCCGCCCTTCCTATCGCCAGGATAGACACCGCTTGGTTCAATGTTCCCGCAAGTACATATTTATTTTCTGTCCCCAGCTGACTGTTTCGGAGTCGTTTTGATGACATCCTCTCCAGCTGTGCCAGTCCGACCGAGGAACCTACCAAGGTCATGCACGTCAGGAAAAAAATAATCACCTTGCTGCACTGTCGGGTTAAAAATTTAATACAAGTGTAGCCGTCAGGTTCCCTGAACAGCCACCCTCGTGGAAGCAGGCTCGAACACTTTAGGCCCCACGTTACACCAACAGAACTATGCCGGAGATAGGCCGCAGACAACAACCCAGGAGGTAACTGACCGCGCAAGACGTGTATGAAGATGGCGTGGGTGGCAACCAATTGATCTTTCCGTTCGGCGGTGCAACTATCTTCGTGTACAATGGATCGAGTCCATCGGATGGGACGCACCAAAGCAATGCAGTCTATATCCTGCAACTATCGACCGTCTTGGTCAAACTTAGCAGGATGATATCCGGCTTCCAGTGTAGCTAGCCATGTATGATTCAGTCAGCTGAGTTTCAAAACCGACATTTGCCGAGGTGGCCTTTTTGGTGGACCAACATCGTAACCCAACTTCATGTTACCCACCGTCTGACTTTGCACGCGCCCGTAGACATGTCAGAATCCCTCTACGCGTCGTGTGCACAGGTCCTCACCCTATGTCAGGGCATAAAGGATGACCTTTCAGCTCTTCTCGATCCTGTTTCTGGCTTTGCACCGAGACTAAGGCAACTATGTCGCGATCAGTGAGTCCGCCGTCATTCATTACTTTGTGGCTCATTCTAGACCATGCTTCAATCAGAGTCGAAGAATTAGAGAGTGGCGTGGCCTCGGGCGCGTCTCGGGTCGAGTTGGAGGCGCTTCGGATGGAGGCAAACACCTGGGGCCTCCTGCAGGCACTCATGCCGTGCGTAGATCCGCCTTTTCCTTGTGTTCGCTCATGGACTCTCGTGTAGCGCCAGAAAAACAGAGCCTGAGCACCATCTCAATCCACGTACCGTTCTCATGGAGAACCCATTCACGCCGACGTTGACTCTCGCGCAGGCGATTATGCACGCGTCACCCATGCTTACAGAACTCGTCATCGTACGCGAGTGGCTCCACGAGACTGCTTTGGCACCCCAGCACCCCGAAGCCACCACCGGATACTGGAAGTTCACAAAGCACAACGTGATGCAGGCATTACGCACTGGACTGGGAATGCGGGAGGGACTCGTAACAGAGTTCGATCCGGATTCTGTGAACAGAGGGGATGGCAAGTCGCTGGCCGCGGATGATGCAGTGAGTGGACAGCGTACGTCTGGCCTAGATACTAACGACAAAGCTTGTCGTTTGCAAAGGTCTTCGAAAAGACGTTGACTCAATCATTGTATTCGTTCGTACGCGCAGGGAGATTGGATGAAGCAGTACAACTCTGTCGAAAGGCTCACCAACCCTGGCGCTCTGCGAGTATTCGCGGGTCGTTACTGTTCCAGTGGCGAGCAATTGGTGCGTCGCAAGAAACCTTATCAGCGCGCCTATGCCCATTATCTACGAAGTAAACGAACATCGCGAGGAGGGATTCGAGGACGAAGATGACACAGAAGGCTGGCAAGGAAACAGACGCCGGCGACTGTGGAAGTCGACTTGTGTAAACGCTGCTCTAAACGTAAAGAGAGATCGTCTTCACTCCTGTTCAGCCGTCTTATATCTCCATAGCCTAACTTGTCCGATCCCGAGCGGGTGCTATATGCAGCACTTGCACCAACCCCTCAAACGTTCAATGTCCTCAAGTCGGCTTGTCGGACTTGGGAAGATCATCTTTGGGCTCAGATAAGTATCCTATGTGAAGAGAAGCAGACCGCAGAAATGATCAAGCTGGGAGGAGGTTATTGGGAAGGTGGGTTGGAGGCACTCAACAGTTTACCTCCTTCGATGGAAAGCGTGGACGAAAAGGAGGAAGAGGAGTGGGAGAGGGAAACAGTTGCGACGCTGGAGACACTGGGTGGCGTTAACGTCGATGATGGGTATGTTCTTTCATCCTCCTCTCGGTTCCGTACCGAACAACAGTGGGACGGAAGCCCTCCAGCAGATAACGCCTTTCATGTCTCCCAACTAGCAATTGTCCTTGACCGGACTCACTCGTTGCTGGAAACATTCGCAGCTGGACTGAGAGATGGCATATACGATTCCGGATCATCAGAGTACGTATTACTTCCTTTGTTGGGGCGGGTTATGCACTCATGTGTTAGATATCCCACCATGACGCGTTTCTTTGCCCACTTGTGTCTGTTCTTGCAATTGATCGACATTTCTGTACCACCGTTGGCTATGCAAATAATCCTCGAGGCGTATCTCCAAGTCCTGGAGGTTAGTACCGGTCATCGGTTAGCCCCTTGACCTCATGCTTACTATCTCTGGGTCCAGGGTGCTGGTCAGCGAGAACTTATCGCTATGTATGCTGGTGCATTAGGCGATAATGCTGTGGAACGTTACGCTATGTTCCTCACTTCCCTCGATCTCTCCGCTGACATCAAGGAACGAAAATTGGCACTGACCCGTGCACGTGAGCATGGTCTTGACGTGGATCGCGTTGCTATTGTCACCGCCGAACGAACGATTGAAAAGGCCTTTGATGTATGTGACATCGTTTTCGTTTCCCGAGTTATGCTGAATGTAGAGTTCTGCAGCTGCTGCCTCAGCTCAAGGGCCCACTTCCATCGATCATCGCACTGCAAAATCCACCTTCGGATGTGGAGACATTGCTGCTCCGCTCCATAGAGTGGACAACCTTTATGGAAGCTACTTATGACACTGCTCTTGAACAAGCTACAGTGATACTACGATATTTCCTTGGTGAGATTGATACTCTAACTTCTAATCCTTGCTCATCCATACCAAGGTTCGGGACGCGTCGCTTTGGGACGTAGCCTGTTAGATATATTGCCGGGCGAGCTTGCATCCATCGATGAACCCGAAGAACGTGCGACGGAGTATCTCCACTATAGACAATTCTTCAACGTGTGGGGACTTCTTGATCGGGTTGTAGAATGTCAGTCGTTGGAAGCCTCTTTAATGAACAAGGACGCCCGGATAGCGTGGCTGAAGGACTACCGGGTAAGTGGATATCCTGGACACTTCGACATCGTTGACATCATTCTCTTTAGGGTCTCGTTGACCAAGCGTACGAGTCCATCGTGAAGCTACTCACTTCTGACTGGATGTTACCAGATCAAAGTGACTCAGCTGGTTTGTATTCTCAGCTTTGCTCTTTTTCTTCTTCTCATGGCTTCACAGATCGCCGGCATCGTGAAATGCTGCGCATCCGACAAATTTACATACCTGAATTGATTCTGCGATTGCACGTCATGCTATTTTCTTCGAGGGTGCAAATACCAGGGTCTGTACCCCACCTTGTTCGTACAGTTTCCCAAACTGATGCGCAGAGCATAGCAACCTCAAAGTGGCTCTGGAATTAGTCAATATCGTTGCGGACTCGCGGTACAAGCTTTATGATGACCTTTTGCACTCGGACGGACGCAGACTTGGGGAGTACTTGGGCGCCGTGAGGCGGGCCATCTTGGCAGGGCTAGAAAACGGTGGTTCAGATCCGTTCAAGGTGATCACTTCCTGATGCTATGCCATTGTGTTTGGGGATTCAATCTGAGGCCCACGGACTGGTTGTGAGAGCGTACCTGTGCTTACGATGATACAAAATACGTGATAGCAGTTCTCAACTGGAGCTGGGTGCACCTGCCCACCTTCTATGTTATGTGCTGTCACCAAACCTCGATGAGCTGAGCCGGCCCGGAAAAGGACCTCAGTCCAAGTCATGTGCCTCCTAGTCACATGCCATGGACGCAAGCGTTCGACGCCTGCCCGGATTCCCAGAAACATGTAACACTCAACAGAAGATACGGAATCGAGGAAGGTAAGGAGGTAAACTACTGAGCATCATATGCGGATCCCGTTCAGAAGGGCACAAAATGGTACCAAGGGTGCAGCACACCGACGGGAAACTTGTTCTGGCATCTTCGCTGCGTATGTCGGTCGTCGGGCGTGATAGAAGCAAGCTCGCGATTGTGTTAATGACCCGGATGGTGTAACTCTCACCGCGAGTCGAGGTCGGGTGGGCAGGTGTGTATCCAAACGAAGTTCGCATGCGTTTTAAGTAAAGCGAGCAGAAAAGCTGGCAGTGCCACTATTAGCACATACCCCAAAGGCATCTAGCCAACAGCTCACCTAAACTGACCCTGCAAGGGCAGCAGTTGGAGCAGCAACCAAACTCCCCAGACGAGAGTATTCGTAGGCTCAAACTCTTGCCCACCTCGCGCAACGTGTGCACGCTTTCAAACAGCCTGACTCTGTGGGGAAGCCACCTCAATCTCGACTGACCTGATCTCGGCGCCTCAACGAGAGACCTCGTTATGTGTCCTGGACTCTTGCAAGATTGCAGTCTGAAAGATCGGTAGAGCTATGAGCAGGTGTGAGCCTACCTGTAGGAATGAAGCGTGAAACTTTGAAGTTTATTGGAGTGCTAGAAGTCTCAAGGCAGTGCTGGAACCTTTCGGAACACGATCACGATGGTAAAGTTATTCGTTTCTACAGGCTTTTTTATCCCTGTCACAGAAAGGTCTCTTCTGAGATTTTGCGGGACCAAGTTGTCGCCAGCAGAAAAAACGCTGCCGGGTTCATCTACATCGATCACTTGGTGAATCATGATCATGCTACAATATGAAAGTCGCGACCTTGGTAGTTACCTATACACTTTGATTGATTTTGTGAGACATATCAATGCAATACAATACTAATGCACCTGTTCTCCACATTCATATGTACTTGCATAAATACTAAGCCCCTCATCTATTTGTGTGGGACCCCTCCCCCCCCCAGACGCGTGCAGACTCCCCGGGTTTTTGAGAAAGTGCGCAGGAGTGTGCAGGGTGGCAGAAATATGCGGCAGAATATCCATGGCAGCGGCAGCACAGTGAGGAAGGTGTGATGGAGCAGGGGCGTAAAGGTGTGACACGTGGTGCGGTGCAGGAGCATGGGCCCGCGCGCAGACTACACGTCTGCCGGTGGGCCCATCCTCGAAAGCGCCCTATGTGTTTGATTGCGGGAGTGAGATGCTAGTGGTGGTGACAATGATGGCGAGGCATGATGGGGGAGGACGAGGTACTGAGGGACGAGTCACGCGCGCATGAGCACGGTCCGCAAGGCTCTACGAAGCTTACAAGGCTTCATGGCTGTGACAAGGGCATGTGGTCAGCAGGTCAGCTGACTAGGCCTCTAAGCCCGGCTAAGCGCAAATGCAGAACCGCAGCACCATCGCCACTGGCAGGGCGGTGGCATGTGGGACCATCCGTTGCCAACTCGGTTATCGGCTGACGGGCCCGCCTCGTACCATCTCACGTTCAGACCTCCATCATGAATTTCCTAGACAAGGTTCTTAATTACGCCGAGCGGCTCCCCGAGGGCATCGAACGCACCCGCGATCAGATAATCGGTATGTCCGCGCGATCTCATCGTTCTCTTATCATATTTAAGCATTATGATACATTAGGTTTTTTGGAACCAGACCGTGAGTCCTCAATACCTGAAATATTTTGGGGTGTTTGATATAACACTCGCTGTCTGGCATGTGCAGATCGCCATGATAGCCCGCAGGAGAAACTTGACGATGAGATTCGGGCCAAGATTAATGCCAGCCATCGATTCGGGAGCTTTGCAGGCGAGAGGTTTGAGAATGCAATCAAGTGGTGCGTGGATCCTGTCGTTGCGTGTTGCGGTGAGGCTGACTCGCAAGTGTGGCTGCTTCCCTTGCCAAGGCATATCGATGGCCATGACTATTTGTGGGCGGTGTCGGAGCTGCTCGACAGCGCAAGAGATGTAATCTTCATCCTGGTAGGCGTCTCTCCCATTATTTCCCGGTTCTCGCGTCAAGAAGTGCCCACAGGACTGGTGGCTCACGCCGGAGGTATACCTTCGGTATGTGACCCTGCATGTGCGATGCACGAACGTGTGATACCCATTTCCGTCTGACAGCCGCCCCCCGGCCCAATACGAAGAATGGCGTCTAGATAGGCTGTTGCAGCGCAAGGCCCAACAGGGCGTCAAGATTTATGTTGTCGTTTACAAGGAAGTAACCCAGACGATGACGATGAGCTCCAAGCACACCAAGGCAAGGACTTGCGAGCATCCCATGTCCTTGATACGACTCTGACCGCGTTTGTAGGCTGCACTGGAAGATCTCCATCCGAATATCGCGTGTATGCGTCATCCCGATCATATCGGTAGCAAGGGTGCGCCATGCGGAATCTGTGTTCCCCACGTGTTTCCTAATTGTCTCACCACCAGACACTGTCGAATTTTGGTCTCATCATGAGAAGGTTCGGTTTATATTATCAGGAAAAAGTACTCTGATACACGACCTGCATATAGGTCGTCGTGATCGACAACCATCACGCTTGTATTGGGGGGTTAGACTTGTGTTTCGGACGTTGGGATACTCACAATCACCCATTGGCGGACGTTCACCTCACTGACTTTGCGCGTACTCTTTTTCCTGGGCAAGACTACAACAACGCTCGTTACCTAGATTTTGAGGACGTCCCAGATTATGTCAGTAATGCGGCCTCCATTCTAGAGATCCCAAGGATGCCTTGGCACGACGTGAGTGGGTTTCTTGGGTTTAAAGGCTCAATGGCTGGATCCCATGGTGCAGGTCCATATGACGATATGCGGTTCTGTTGTGCTCGACATTTGCCAGCACTTTGTAGAACGCTGGAATGAAGTCAAACGTCGCAAGGTGCGCATTGAATTGAGTTCCCTGCCACCTCAACTCAGCTGTCCCTTTTTAGTATCGTGATAATCCGTGCGTAGCGATAAATGTGGTCGTACATCTTACCCACCCCCTATCCCAGGAGGTACGATTGGCTCGCGCTTCCTCACAACGTAGCTGTTGCACCCGCCGAGGCTGTTGCTGGTACGTACTATCACCTGCCGACTTCTCTGAGGAACCCTCGCTTACGTATTCCTAGGCCACCCCTACCGTGAACAATGGCATCACGTGGGCAGAAAGTTTAGGCAACGCTTCCACCTTGAATCCGATGATAGTGTCGAACACCCATACGACCCACCACCAAACGGGACATGCCGTGTCCAAGTTGTTCGCAGCGTGTCGGACTGGAGTCACGGTGTCCTCACGGAACATAGTATTCAGAACGCTTGTACGCCCTCGTTTCCAGATCCTGGTGGGTATGACGGTATAGTAACGGTATTTACTATCGTTGACAGACATTCAACTTATTCGCGAGGCCAACCACTTCATTTATATCGGTAGGTTCCGGTCCTACGGTTTGCGTCTCCGGTATTGACGGGCGTAATTTCTGCCTCGTGTTGTCCACGGGGACTGATAACGACAGAGAACCAGTTCTTGTACGTAGGCTACCCCCCACTCGTGTTGTGACATACTTGCTGACCTGGCATCCCATATGCAGTATATCGAATACCCGAGACGAGGGGCCGGTGAAGAACCAAATTGCAAAGGCCTTGGTAGAGCGCATCATTGAGGCCGCGCAGGCTGGGAAGAAGTTTAAGGTTAGCATCGTGGATAAAGGGGTTGGTTAGCGCCCGCTAATTTGGGCGACGCCACTCTACGCCCCAGGTCGTTGTCGTGATTCCGGAGGTTCCAGGATTTGCGGGGGACATCAAGAAAGAGACTTCATTGAAGACGATTATGGCTGCGCAGTACCGTACCATTAACAGGGGTGGTCATAGTATCTACGAGGAGATTCGCAAGGCGGGCTTCGAGCCGTGGGTGTCTCGGTCGCTATCTCGGCGCATTTCTATGGCCTCATTACGCCTGTTAGGATGGACTATATTCGATTCTTCCACTTGCGCTCGTATGACCGTATCAACGCACCATCGTGTGAGTTCGCCCCTGTTTCTTCGCCGTCCAGATCATTCACAGGGAAATTTCCTTAACTGGCAGCCGTGATTGCGCAGATGGAACAGGCTTCGGGCGTGACGTTCCATGAAGCGCAGATCGCGCTCGCTCGTCAATGGGTTGGGAGGAACTTTTTCGGAAAAGATGTTCCTCACGAAGTCTATGTCAAAGTGCCCCAGGAAGCGAAAACTGGGATCACCATCACGGATGAAGCGGCTGTCAGGAAGGACAAGGTGCCCCTTCCCGAGTCCATCGAGGCGGCGAGACAAGTCATTGAGCGATTCGAGTCCGGCGCGCGGAATGTGTGGCCGAACGAGAGTGTGGCGAGTTCAGTATCGCAACATGCACTGCAGGGCAGGCGGTCATTGCTTGACGAGCCATGGTCGGGGTCGGAGGAAGAAGAACTGAACTGGTGCGTAAATTGTGATTAGCATGAGACTTGGTGTTGAAGGGCCGAGACAGCTATGTCTCAGAGCTGCTCTACATCCACACCAAACTCATGGTTGTGGATGATAGGCGTGTCATTGTAGGTACTATTTCGTGCTGGGCATATGATGGAACTAACGAGATGACCCAGATGGGATCTGCAAACCTTAACGACCGCAGTCAAAAGGTGAGTTGCCAGACCGGGGGCCTCGTGTTGCGAGTTTTGTGCTAATCGTTGTGCAGGGTGATGGTGACTCTGAGATTGCATTGGTGGTAGAAGACGATGCCACAATCCGGACGACGATGGACGGGCGCCCTTATATGGCAGCACGATTTGCTGCTACGCTGAGACGGAGATTGTTCAGAGGTACGAAGGGCGTTCTGTGGTGGGGAATGCGTAGGCCTGATTGTGAATTGCAGAGCATCTTGGTCTTATTGAGCCGCAATACACGACCCACCGTCCGAATTCGTTCATGCGGCCAGCTCCGATACTCAATGAGGATGAGACGTACTTGCCCGAAGATGCTGCGGTTGCGGACCCACTCTCGGATGGGACACTCGACTTGCTTTATAACACCGCACGTAAGAACAGGGAGGTATTTACCGAGTTGTTCCGGCCTGTGCCCACGAACCTTGTCCGATCGTGGTCGGCTTACGAGGTTCGTAATCGTGTTGTGGGTGCAGCGTGCAAGTGACTTAGGGAAGAGTAGAATTATGTGCCGAAGGTGAAGACGGGACATGTCGTACCTGGCGTTCCCTTGGAGCGGGTCAAGGAGCGCCTGGCCCAGGTCAAAGGTTCTCTGGTCGAGTGTCCGTTGGTAGGTGGCCGTTGGTCTGGTCTGCGATCTGAGCTGACGAGGGGCCACCAGGACTTCTTGATTGATGACAAGGAATTCGTGGAGGGGATTGATTGGATTGGACTGAACCCTACGTTGCCGATATACATCTAGTCTGTAACGGAGCCTGTAATCTGCCGCGTGTGGGCGGAGATGAGCGAGTTTCGAATATTTTGCAGCCGAGGATCCGACTGTTGCCAGTAATAAGCTTGTCATACCCTCCCATCACTACCCCTTCCCCCGGCTCTTCTTCCTCCCTCCACCACCCCCTCCCTCGTCGCGCAGTCATCCTCGCGATGAGCTCGATGCACGAGTACAGCCGTTGTCTCAATGACCCGTTCCTCTCCCACCTCATCGCTCTGCTCTCCACGTACGAACTCTGTCCCATGTCTACCCCCCCGCCCCGATACGACGGTCCCGGCGACTGGCAGACGGACTCCATCCTCCGCTCCCTCGCCGCCGTCGCCCGCAGAATGTACACCGCAGAAGACGCCCTCGCCTCCATAAAGGCGTCCGAGTCCTGGCAAGCAAACGGACCAGAGACCAAGAAGAGACGTAGTGTAGGCGACATTCCCATGCCCTCTCCGTCCTCTTCTAAGAGGGACCATCCTCCTTCCCCCCCGCAGCCCAGCACGATGACCACCAAGCATGCAAACGGGCAAGCCCGCAACGGCTTCTTTTCTGATGCCACCCTCAGTAGCACTGATGGTTCGACGGATGTCGATATGGTAGCAGGGGACGCAACGGTGGGCGTCGCTGATGTTGATCGCGTTCTGTCTGCTAGACCGATCAGCTCTCGCGTTCAGAACATGTCGCTATCGCTGGACAACATCCCCAACAACTTTGACCCTTCCAGACTCCAGCGTACACTCTCAAACTCGTCCGCCTCAGCCCCTTCAACCTCCCACCCCGAGCACATGTCATGCCCCACCTGCGGCAAGACGATTACGGACACACTCACGCTGAGTCTCATCAATGGGAGCTTCAACGGATCTCCTTCGGGCTCACCGCTTGTCGTTCCTCCCGGCCCTCTTGCTGCTGCTGCGTTTGAGAGTGGCATGAGTGCTGTGGAGGAACTCCGTTTGCTCAAAGCGCAAGTGCAAGATGTCGCACGTGTGTGCAACGCCGTCGCACGCGGTGACCTGTCGCAGAAGATTACTGTTCCGGTCCAGGGTGTCGTCATGGTACAGCTCAAGGACGTCATTAACACCATGGTATTCCCAGAGCGCATATGAGGATGGATGATCCGTACTCATTTTTGCGCTTAGGTGGACAAACTCGGTCAGTTCGCCAAAGAAGTCACGCGTGTCAGTCAGGAAGTCGGCACAGAAGGGTACGGGCCTAACCGAAGTGCCTTTTTTGTTCCGTTTTCTAAAACCCCCTTTTAGCAAGTTGGGCGGACAGGCTCTGGTGCTGGATGTCGAAGGCACATGGCGTGAACTCACGGGCGTCGTCAACAAGTTGGCTGCCAATTTGACCCTTCAAGTCCGGAGCATCGCCAAGGTCACCAAAGCCGTCGCATTGGGTGACTTGTCCAAGCAGATCGACGTCGACGCCCGAGGAGAGATCTTGGACTTGAAGAACACCGTCAATGGAATGGTTATACGTCTCCGGGCACTGGCCGCCGAGGTCACTCGTGTCACACTTGAAGTCGGTTCTCAAGGGAAATTGGGTGGTCAAGCACACGTTCCTGACGTCGAGGGCGTTTGGTTCGAATTGGTCCGGAATGTGAGTCAGCGATGTGCTACGGGACTTGCCGATGCTCACCTCGCCGCAGGTGAATCGGATGTGTTCGAGTCTGACGGATCAAGTGCGGTCTATCGCCAAGGTGACAACGGCTGTTGCCAAAGGTGACTTGACCCAGAAGATTGAGATTCAAGTCGAAGGGGAGATGTCGACGTTGAAGGGGACTGTCAATTCCATGGTGGACCAGTTGAGCGCGTTTGCATCCGAAGTCACACGTGTCGCGCTGGAAGTCGGAACACAAGGCATATTGGGTGGCCAGGCTCGTGTCGAGGGTGTGCAGGGCACCTGGGCGGACTTGACACGCAATGTCAACGTGAGGTTCTCCCCAGTTGCGGTCATCGGACTCTCTGATGAAACTTTACAGAAAATGGCCAGCAATTTGACCGATCAGGTGCGATCCATCTCAGAAGTCACGAAGGCTGTGGCGCAAGGTGACTTGGGCAAGGTCGTCAACGTCGATGTCCAGGGAGAGATGCTTGATTTGAAGATGACTGTCAACTCTATGGTTGCCCAATTGTCGACGCTTGCGAATGAGGTCACCCGTGTGTCCTTGGAAGTCGGTACTGAGGGTATTTTGGGTGGTCAGGCTTCCGTTCCCGAGGTTCAGGGAATGTGGAAGGTCCGTCATAATCGCTGGCTACTGAGCCCTTGTTGATGTGCCCCTTTTGCATGGATAGGTCTTGACGGACAATGTCAACCTGATGGCCATGAATTTGACCAATCAAGTGCGTTCCATCGCTGAGGTCACCAAGGCTGTTGCGGCCGGTGACTTGACAAGGAAGATCGAGGTCGATGTCCGTGGCGAGATCAAGGAGTTGAAAGAAACTGTGAACGGCATGACGGAAAGCTTGAGCTTGTTTGCTGATGAGGTCACTCGTGTCGCAAGGGAAGTCGGTACAGAGGGTCGATTGGGTGGACAAGCCCGCGTAACCAACGTGGGTGGTACCTGGAAGGTGAGCTTGACTCTGTGGTGGCTAGAAAGAACTGTTTACTGAATGCTCATTGTTAGGATCTTACAGATAATGTCAACGTTATGGCTGCCAACGTAAGTGGTGCACTGGCCGCAATCTGGTGTGTGCTCACGGGCGGAATCCTAGTTGACCTTGCAAGTTCGAACCATCGCTGTTGCCACAGTAAGTTAATTCACGATGTTTGCACCCATTAATCATGCTCATATATTTGTTAGACTGCTGTGGCGCGTGGTGACCTGACTCAACAAATCACTGGGGTCTCAGTCTCCGGAGAGATGTTAAGCTTGGTCAACACCATTAACGACATGATTGCCCAATTGGCCATTTTCGCCAAGGAAGTCAAGAAGGTTGCCTTCGAGGTCGGTACAGAAGGTAAACTGGGTGTCCAAGCGGAAGTGGGCAACGTCCAGGGTGTATGGCATGAAATCACGTGCGTTGCCTACTCTTTATGATTGATTTGGTACTGATCGACTGTTCCCTGTGATGCAGAATGTCTGTGAACATCATGGCTGGAAATTTGACTACGCAAGTGCGGGGGTTCGCCCAGATCTCGGCGGCAGCCATGGACGGCGATTTCACTCGTTTCATCACGGTCGAAGCAAGCGGCGAGATGGATTCATTGAAGACACAGATCAATCAGATGGTGTTCAACTTGCGTGACTCTATCCAGAAGAATACTGCTGCAAGAGAAGCCGCAGAGCTGGCAAACAGGTCCAAGTCCGAATTCCTGGCAAACATGTCTCACGAAATCAGGTATGAAGCGTGTGTTGCTAGCCGTCGGTATCTGCGGGTTGCTGATATGGACCCTTGAAGGACGCCGATGAACGGTATTATTGGCATGACAGAGCTAACTCTCGATTCTGATCTGAACCGATCGCAAAGGGAGAGTTTGCTATTAGTCCACTCTTTGGCCCGCTCGCTATTACTGATCATCGATGACATATTGGATATTTCCAAGAGTGGGTCCCTCATATTTGACCAAAGTTTTTGGACTCATGTTCATTTTTGCCCAGTCGAGGCTGGTCGCATGACTATGGAGGCGGTATCCTATTCCCTCCGTCAGACGGTCTTTGGCATTTTAAAGACCCTGGTTGTTCGTGC
This sequence comes from Boletellus ananiceps, assembly GCA_038089975.1. Lineage (NCBI taxonomy): Eukaryota > Fungi > Basidiomycota > Agaricomycetes > Boletales > Boletaceae > Boletellus > Boletellus ananiceps. Next base: position 7,773 of record JBBPLV010000295.1, on the reverse strand, counting down.
ATCGCAGAACAATCTCGACCTCACTTATGATGTAGACCCCGACATCCCAGATCAACTGATCGGTGATTCCCTTCGCTTACGCCAGGTCATCACGAATCTCGTTGGCAACGCAATCAAGTTTACGCCCTCAAAAGTGACACGCAAAGGGCACGTTGCCTTGAGCACACGGCTTCTGGCCCTGGACGACCAGAGTGTTACCCTGGAGTTCTGTGTCACGGATACGGGTATCGGCATTGCCAAAGACAAGCTAAATCTTATTTTCGATACTTTCTGCCAGGCAGATGGATCTACGACACGTGTACGTGCCGGCACCCTTTTTTTCGCACCCGACGCAAAACGTTTTAATTACCGCTCTTTGACAATAGGAATATGGTGGGACTGGTCTGGGCCTCTCAATTTCGAAACGACTCGTCAACCTCATGCAAGGTAACATGTGGGTGGAAAGTGAGGTTGCCAAGGGCAGCAAGTTCTTCTTCACGATCACATCCCAAATTAGCCAGAGTCCGATGGAGCACACGTTGCAAAAGATGCAGCCGTTCCAGAGGCGCGCAATTATGTTTGTCGACACGCTTTGTGATAGGACTGGCGTCGTGCAAAGAATTCAAGAACTTGGTCTCAAGGCATATGTGGCCCACGACATTCCCGACATTGCGGAAAAGGAGCGTTGTCCCCACTTTGATACTATTATTGTCGATTCTCTCACGATGGTAAGTATGCTGTGTCGACTTCTTTCTTCGTTCATTCTGGTTTGACCTCGTGGTCCACAGACAGAGAGTATAAGAGAATATGAACACCTTCGCTACATTCCGATTGTCCTGTTGGCACCTTCGATGCCCAGGTTGAACCGTGAGTGTGGCCGCCAGTCGAATCGTGCTCTCAACTGGTACGGTTTTCCAGTGAAGTGGTGCCTAGACAATAGCATCAGCTCTCAAGTGACGACCCCCGTAGCTGCACAAGATCTCGCAGCCGCTCTGATTTCAGCCCTGGAGTCGAATACCGTATCCCCTGTTTCTGCGCCGAATGACATTGTCTTTGACATCCTCCTTGCGGAGGATAACATGGTCAACCAGAAGTTGGCTGTGAAGATCCTGGAAAAATATGGCCACTCGGTGGAGATTGCAGAAAATGGCAGCTTGGCTGTAGATGCGTTCAAGGCGAGGGTACAACAGACCAAGCCGTTTGATATCGTTCTCGTGAGTTTGCTTTTCGTCTGGTTGATGGTTGGTCGACGAAAGCTTACTCCCATGTACTAGATGGACGTATCGATGCCATTCATGGGAGGTATGGAAGCTACGGAGCTCATTCGGGCCTACGAAATGCACCAGGGACTCTTGCGGACGCCCATCATTGCATTGACTGCGCACGCTAGTGCGTCCGTTTTGCGTCCTTTCTCGAGTGTGAAGCTAAAGGCCACCCCCAGTGATTGGCGACCGTGAACGGTGTCTACAGGCTGGTATGGACGATCACATTACGAGTACGTATCTCGATTATCCATTGCTGAGACCTTATCGACCATGTGGACCTGGGCCAGAACCACTACGACGCGGTGACCTCCTGAACTCGATCAACAAGCTTGCTGGCGAGCGCGCTCAAATGGCAAAGCAACATCATTTATTACAGAGACCGCCTGCGCTCATGACTCCATAGGATGCTCATTTTCTCCCTAGCCTGTTACCTCGATCTTCCTGATATCCTACCTGACCAATCCATTTTGCTTGTACTTGACTGTAGCATTGCTCTCTGCCTATGCTTCTTTTTCGAACTTGATGACACTCTCACGAACGTACATATAACCTGGCTGTATTAGTTTGCTCAACTGACATTTCCTAGTCATCGACATGTTGATTCTCTCGTGCTGGCCGCGCGTTGGGTGGCACCTAATGAATATATGTAGTAATCTCGGGCGGATGTTTCAGCACTCCTTTGTCGGGCCTTCCAGTACTGTCGTCCAACTAACGATGTCGGTAAACCGCATTGCTTTGTGGTGCTAAAGTCTGGCAGGCCTAAATCGTCCGCATGTGTACGTACAACTAGACGCACCAATCCCAGGGCTAGTAGAACAAGGCACAGTACAAAAGTGTCCTCTCTACTCTCGAGAGCGATCGGTCCAGGAATTCTGTCACGAGTGACGACGTGAACAACGTCGTCACAGCCGTACGCCGCGCTCATTCTTGAGCATGTACCGATGCCACGCTCGAGCATCTCGAGCAGTCGCAGCTTCCGTTCTCTTGCGGCCCCTGTCCCCCATACGCCATTGTCTCCCTTGAACTGGATTCGCCCTGAAACATCTCAAGTACTGCTTGCCCATGCCGGTCATGTAGACCTGGCAACGGTCGGGATGTCCAAAGTACGCGTGACACCAGTCCATCCTAACGCGAGAGAAAAACCCATCAGGGATGCAACAAGAGAGTCGCACCGACGTGCTTCATGTTCAAATTGACAACGACGGGCGCGTCGGCACGATGACATCGATCTGGTGACATCCCAAGAGATAACTGGGAACGAACGAACGCCAAGCACCAAAGTTCCTGCGACGTCCTTGTTGACAAAGGGAGCGCTCATGTTACGAAACCAGGAAAGGAACACACGATCCCGACGTAGGCCGTCAACGGCACGTGCGGAAACCAACCCACGCTGCCAACGTTTGTGACCGTCTTCACGGGCGTGTCCGTGTCATGGTTACACATGAGTGGAAATACAGTCTTGCTGCGAGAGATGGCCGCTCTGTGCGACAAGATAGCACTGAACGAAGCTCAGCAAAGTCGTGATCATTGATTCGCCACTTCAGATCTTCAACATTTCCGTACAACTCGGCGTACACGTGCCCACGGGGCGGGTGGCATGCATATAGGACGTGCAGGGCCAAAATTTGGCCGACGCAGCTGGCGACGGTTTGGGAAACGGATCCTCTTCGAACGTCAGAGATGGATACACCGGAGATAGACCCTGATAAAACAGGGTGTGTGTGTGCATGAAGCGCAAGACCACAGTACCATCTCCTGGTGGTGAGTCATTAGGAGTGTGCGAACGGGATGAAGAAAAATCAACGAACCGAGGACCTTGTGCAAAGACAGGCCGATGGACGCCTCGTTGTCAAAGAAGAAGAAGAAGAGGGCCACTGTCTTTGACAGAGTATACGCTGACGGACCGATGGTGCAAGAACGAGGATAGATCGTCCTGCACGACCCGACTACAGTTCAGGAGTGCGTGCGAAGCTGTGTCGAGCCTGAAATCGATGCACACACGAAGACTAGTGTTGAACTCGACCTAAGGAAACGAAGATAAGTATTTCGTTGGCTCCAGAAGATCGAACGCACAAGCCAGGGCTCATCACTGCACCGCAGCTGACCTGCAACATAAGGGTACAGCTGTAAGACTCTGGAGAGTGTCGGATCAAACTTGGAGACATCCGGTCTGGCCAGCAGGACACAGACAAATTTGCCCTGAAGCCGACATGGGCCTCAACGAGAGACAATCAGGACAGACACATACATGTTGGCCAACGTCATGGCCAGGTAGGTCTACACTTCCATGGCGGTGGGCAGGATGGGTGACACAACGAGGTGTTGGACGAAGGATGGACACAAGCACAGTGGCGATGATCAAGGTTGGGCATGTTTGGTCATGTGACCACTAAGCACGCTAGAGTGCCACTTGCAAGTGCTCATTTGATTGTTTGCCTGTTGTGGATTCACAGTCATACGAGACTTTTTGCGTGCCCTTTTTTTTTGGGGGGGGAAGGCATTGAATTGATGGAACATGTCATTTTACACGGAAACTTCTTCCGTAGGTGAATAACTTATGAACAAACGAGTGAACGGGCCGCCGTCTATGCTACACACGGATAACCACCCATGGTACACAAAGGGTTGCTTCGAAACGTGGTCAGGTGCAGGGATCTCGGATCCACGAGGCACGATAACCTTTTTTTCAGAAGGAAACGAACGCGCCAAAGAGGGCGGCGACGACACACACAGTCACGCCGCCCGAGTGGAGGCCAACCGCGTTATTGGCGCGAAGCGGGCTGGAGGTGCTGCCGCTGCCAGACGAGGTACCAGTCGAAGTAGGACTGGAACCACTTGCAGCCGTAGAGCCACCTGAGCTGGAAGAACCACTACTGAGCTAGACGTTGCACGACGAGACCGTGAGCGCGCCTTCGATGGGGTGCATGGACGACGAGAAAGGAACGACCACCCACCGACAAGTTGCCGCTGCAAGCCGTGTTCCAGCTGCTGAGAGCGGATTGGGCGCTGCCTTCGACGCTGGAGTCAGCGCTGACAAGACATCTCATGCAATCCTGCAACTGGCTGCCGAGATTGCTGGCGCACAAGCAAGTAAGAGTCTCGTTACAATTCTAAAGTGGGGATATGGTGGTCATGGAGGGACACCCGGGGGAAAGAAATAGGCTCACATCCATGGTATTCACCACTTGGCAAGAGGACTGGCATGCGGATGGAAGATCGCTGGGGTCGATCGACTGGCGAGCGACAAGGCCTCCCGAAGGGGAATAGGAAGAGACAACTGGGACTATCGGATATCAATCTAGGGCTTACAATATAAATGATATGACCACGTACAATGAGAAAGGACAGGAATGGCGAAAAGGAGAGCGGCGATGATTCGGACCATTATGAATCCGAGCTTGATCGAGGAAAAGAACTGGAGGAGGGAAGAAGAATGTTGTCTCCCTTAAATACGACAATGGGATGCTGTGTCAAGGAGTCGTCACCACATGCCATCACAGTGTACCTCAACAGCTTTCTGTGGTGACCCTGGACATGGAGTGCCAAGTGATTGAGCTCTGCTATAGTCAGCACGCGACGCAGAAAAGTTAGGACGATGACAAGTAGAGTGATTTTGATCCAGCTCCGTGTGTCCGAACTGACTGGTTCTCTGGAAGGCTCCTTAACAGCAAGCAACAACTGATTCCAGTCAGTAAACTCAAGCCTCGAGATCGGGTGAGTGCCAGTGGCTGAGGCTGATTTGGAGGGTTGGGATTCTCCCAACGTCCACTGCGCCACTCAGCGCTCGCTTGGCACTGGGAGGTAAGCGTGCAGACTGATGGGATACACACTCGCAACCGCATGAGAAAAACATGTCTGTTGCGAGCAGTCATCTAAGCATGTGGATGGAGTGCCTTGCATTTGTCAAGACTGTTTCAAAGTTACGACATAACACTGACCTGCATGAGAGAATCGCCCGCAACAGTGGTCACGGTCATTTCTCGGCGTTCTGGACGTTCATTGTCGAGCCTTGGCCCTCGAACCCTTTGTTTCAAGAGTATGACCTCGGACAGCAACCCCATGACGTTCCTGACGGATAACAAGTGGATGCACCATGGTCCACGGGGTATGGTTGAGTGCATTCACGTAGCTCTGGTCTCTTTCGTTGTCAATACGATGTGCGTGGAGACGCCAGAGCCAAGTTGAAAACTGCAACGGTCGACCATCGTTGGTACAATCGAGGCAACGGTAACACCCACCTCTAGACCAATAAGAACACTTGGGTGACACTGCCACTGGCACCTCCTGTTCCTATGGTAGTCCTCAGGACAGTGCGGAACTCGTTTCGGTTGGAGAATGTCGGACAAGTGTTGACTCAGGTTACTTTCTTGCAGCTTCAACTCTCACCCATACTCGAGCGTCTGATTGTCGGACGATCAGTTATGCCGGACAAAGTTGGTAGACTTGTGCATGCACGGACTCCCAGTGACACTCTGTGACATGCATCACCAGAGGCCTCCGCGAGACCCGTCCACTAATTGCCACGTATACCAGACAACTTTATGGGGCGCCCAAGTTTCGTGGCTTGTCAGAAGGCGACCGGCATTCGCACAACATCACCGTGCACAGAGGCGTCCCCAGCACTCTCCTGACTGTCCATGCGCCGGGTCACATGTGTATTCCCCAGGCGCACTACCAGCGTTCCGTTCGCCTGTGGGTGCTTCAAAGAGCGATGGTCACTGATTGGTCGATGCACGATCTCACGCCTGCATGATTAATCCTGCCAGCAGAGGCTCAGATTCGCCTGCGACACAGCGATAACCTTGCTCCTCGCTTCCGACCATCTCCATGTCCACCGACGCCTCCACCCATCCAGAGTCGCAGCCGCTGCTCGGCGCAGAACAACCCAACTACCAGGGTGACCCCACCCACGTGTCTCATCCCGGCCCTGCGGGGACCAATGACGAGGAATCCGCGCGTGCGGCCGATCCCCTGAAGACGAGGTCATGGTCGACGGTGGCCTTCCGAGCCGTCCTCCTCCTCCTATCGCTCGCCGTGGTGGGCCTCTTCGTCAAGGGATTCATCGACGCGGACGATGTCGAGGTGCGGCATTTTCCCGAGCAGCGCCCCGCTGAGAGTCGCTCACCCGTGAGCCGATTTGCACGCCCCAGTTCGACGTCGGCAAGGCCCTCAAGAGTGCGCTCGGTGGCGGGCTTAGTGGCGCCGCAGGTGAGCGTTTTGCTCGCGAGCCCCGACACTGAACGGCAGCTCATTTCGTCGCATCCAGCCATGGTCCTCCAAGTCCTGACCCTCATGGTAAGCCCGATGACGAGCATCCAGGTCAACTATCCTCAGTGGTCTTTCCACAGCCCCTGCGGACGGTCATGAACTACCAGTACCGCTATGGCACGTCGACCACCGAAGCGATCAAGATTCTCTACGCAGACGGGGGTTGGACGAGGTACTATCAGGGTCTCGCTGCCGCACTCATCCAAGGTCCCGTGTCCCGTTTCGGCGACACCGCGGCCAACGTGGGGATTCTCGCTCTCCTGCAGAGCAACACGTTCATGAGACAACTCCCGACGCTCGTCAAAACTGCCTTTGCGAGCGTGGCCGCGGCATGCTTCCGGATGATTTTGACGCCGGTCGATACCATCAAGACGACCATGCAGACTGAAGGCAAGGATGGCATCGCGCTCCTCCGAGCTAGGGTTCGTCATGAACTTGTGACGGCGACGCGCTCTCACGCTGGCGTTTCCAGGTCAAGCGCCATGGCGTCACTTCGCTTTGGTATGGCGCCTTGGCGACAGCAGCGGCCACTTTTGTGGGCAACTATCCCGTGGGTATTCTCTCGTGGCGGTGTCGTTTGGTTTGAGTTTGGTTTCCTTCTTCTCTAGTGGTTCGGGACGTACAACTACCTCGATGCGACCCTTCCTCTGCCCAACAATATTTTTGAGAAGCTCTCTCGCTCCGCTGTCATCGGATTTGCAGCTTCCGTAGTTTCCGACAGCGTCTCCAATTCCCTTCGTGTCGTCAAGACCTACCGCCAGGTCCACGCGACCCGCATCGGCTACGTGGATGCGGCGCGGGCGGTGATTTCCGTAGATGGCGTCAAGGGCCTATTTGGACGGGGCCTGAAGACGCGCATTTTGGCCAATGGTCTGCAGAGCATCATGTTTTCGATCCTCTGGAAATTGTTTTTGGACTTGTGCGTTGTGTGCTTTTACGCGTATCCCAGCGGGTGCTCATGAACCTGTTTCACTGCAGATGGAACGAGAAGACAAAGTGAGCGTGAATGAGCTGGCGTTCAAGCGTCATACATAGTTTGACGGTTGTCAAGTCGTGTGTCCCCCTCGAGTTTGGAAGATGGTGCATTGCTCTATGTTTTCGCTATTGACATCATTCATGTATTGAACACTGCTTTGGATACGTGGCATCAGCAGATTGAACTGGGTTAGCCGAGGTACTGGAGCTCGCCTGTACCAGATCAAAAAGGAATGGTTCGGTTTCGAACTCCTTTTGGGTAGTACAGCAGCACTCTCGACCAATC
>JBBPLV010000294.1:0-23810 GCA_038089975.1 Boletellus ananiceps | reverse complement strand
CTCAACCCATCCGATTGCATCGGTGCTCAGTCCCCCCCTCTCCCCCCACCCTGGCCAATTGTGTTGGTGCTTGGTCACCCTCTGACCCTGCACCCCAACTGACCCTCTGGATGTCCAGCCACCCAGCCACCCCACACCCTGTCTGATTCACATGCATATATTCTTACTTGGGCCCTTTCGTCTACATTGTCCCTCACACACAATGGGCCCATGCAGGGTCAACAATCCAAATGGGTAGTTTGCACACAGGCTTGTCGATGTGAGTGATACATACTGACTACAGTATGTGGCTGAGCCACAAGGAGTCAAGGGCAACAGAGTGTGCCAGGCCAATAGCAAGCATGTCAGTAGAGATGGCAGGGTGAACAGCAATGACAGCACAATGAGTGGCACACAATATGAGTTGAATCAACTTGGATCACAACTGCTAGCTGTAGTAAGCAACACAAGTCAGCATGGACAACATCGGCGATCGCTCTGCAATATACCTAGGCCATGTACCACACCATCCAGATGCTCCAGGCATCCCACAGGCCATGCCAATCCGTCATGCTGATGAGGATGACTCAAGCCAAGACCTACAAGTGTCAGCAGGCAACCATCAACTTACCGGGTCAGATGACCACATCATGACCGCATTGGGCAAGTCAAATGCACCACACACCTTGTATATAGCCCATAGAGGCTGTCAGTCCGCTCCCATGACTGGAGGCACCAGTACGACAGAATGGCAGGCCACCGTGCACACTTCAGCCAGAGCACCACCCACGCAAGTCGTGACTACCATATATGGACACTGCTCGGATGCTGTGCACATGCACTCGCTCACCACATCAAATCACCACATTGGGATGTTATCAGACACCAAGATGCAATATATATATTGTGCAAGTATATTTTGGGTTACTCACACCTGCACATATAGATGCTATAACCCCAAGGACTAGAGACTGTGCACACCAGGCAGGTTAGCACTTTAGCCAAGCCACGACTGACCTAATTAGGAAGTCACATGACCACACTGCTGTTGGAGTTTCAAACAGTGTTTTTGCATAGCCACATTTGCTTACTAATCACAGACATGTTTCACTCGCTCAAGCTCGTCCCACCTCAGTTAACTCTGTCATAGTCACCTGAGTCTTATTTCATCTATAGGTTATGAGCCCTGTAGAGCTCTACTGAAAGTATCACACAAAAGGTCCAACACTACCTCATACTCAAAACAAAATGTCTACCAGAGTTAGAAACAGGGTACTGGAGGTTCCAAAGCTAGATGCTACTGGAAAAGACTGGCCAGTGTGGAAATGCCATCTTGAGCTATCCCTCATGGCATTTGGACTGCGTGGATACTTGTTTGGAACAAAGCCAATTCCTGTTCACCCTGCAACTAGCCAATCCCCCACATGGGTAGTGACTACAACGGCTGAAGTGGCAGCTGTTGCAGAGTATGAAACCTCCATCACAACGTGGACTGAGGAGGATGCCATCATGAAACAACAGATCGCTGTCACCATCCCCAATTCCCTCTTTATCAAAGTCATGTCCAAGGACACATTGCATGAGTGGTATAAGACCTTGAAAGACAAGTTCAAGAATTGGTCCTTGGTTGTTGCACAAGAAAAATGCTGACAACTCAATGAGCAATGGCTCAAAGAAGGTGATGACATTTGGGTCCATCTCAACAAGATGTGGCTCCTCCAAGAAGAACTTGCATCACCTGGTTCTGCTGTTTCTGATGATGACCTGTTCAACATGATTTTCACATCACTACCTCGCTCCTACAACTCTGTCCTTACCTCCATGTCAACCAATATGCACTTAATGAACTGGCGCATCACCACCAACAAGCTTATGTCCACTGCTGTGGATGTGTATGACCACTTCATCGCACAAGGCAGTGTGAAACCTAAACAAGAAAGGGAGGATGTTGCATTCAATACTGAGGTGAAAAAGGACAAGGGAAAAGGACATACAAAGCGGTTTCATGGTGACTGCAATAACTGCAGGTGGTATGGACACCAGAGTCAGGACTGCTGGGAGGAGGATGGCAGCAAACATGGCCAAGCACCAAAGGACTGGAAACCACGAGGCAAGAAACCTAAAGCAACAAAGTCAGCCCATGTTGCAACTGACAATAACGAACCTGATAGTGTATGGCTGGTGGATGCTCTATCAAGCGAACCAGATACCATAACCAGTTTCTCATATGCTGTTTTAGCCCAGACCAATGTGCCAACCTGTTACATGGACTGAATACAATCTCTTGAGTTCGCAATATCAAGTCCTATGTTCTGATAGGTAACACTTGGACAGCGTCCACTCAATAGTAGGATGGAGACTAGTAGAGATTTGACTGCTCGCTATCCTTAAGTCGGACTCACAGAGGCCAGAGACTGCACGTAGAATTGCGCAGAACTAGCTAAGGGATGTCTAGCGTACACGGCATGGTTTAAATACCTAGGTAGAGCTGTACTTCACTAAGTGTAGTAATCCCAGGTATAGTAATGAAGAGATGCCTAGTATGGTAATGTGGGGAGACACAGCAACAATAACAAGATGATGCTGTAGGAGGGCGATGTGTCCAAAGGTAGAAAGTGGGGCATACCAAATGTAGTAACTTTAAGAGTCCCCGTCCGGTAGCAGATACAAAGGGAATACCAGATAGGTTGCATTGTCTAAGTAAGAAGGAAGAGTAGTGGGATTGAACAAGGAAGAATGATACTGCAAACCGTAGCTGCTGCTGGATGTTGTAACACAACCACTACCATTGAGTTGTATGATAGCAGAGCATCACAGCATTTGTCTCCCTACCAGGAACAATTTGTCAACTTCATTCCCATTGCCCTGAAACCAATCAAAGCAGCTGACAAACATACCTTTGATGCAACTGGACATGGAGATCTTCTCATCAAAGTCCTGAACAGGAATGCCAAAACCTGTATACTTTTGAAGGATGTGCTCTACACACCATCCATGGGCATAACCCTCATCTTGGTCAGTAAATTGATTGCAGCCAGTTACTCTACACTTTTTCATGACTCCATTTGCTGCATCTTCAACTCCCAAAAGTGACTGGTAGGGCAGATCCCAGTTAGCAACAGGCTGTATTGTGTCAGGTGCACCACAAAGCCAATGTTTGCAGGTGCAACCAACCCCATGGAAATACTCACCATGGCAGAAATACACATGCGGCTCTCCCACATTGCACCGTCTATGATACATGAGATGCTGGTGAAGGGTATGGTCAAAGAGATTAAGTTAGACCTGCTACACCAGACAATGGGCCAGTGTGAGCCATACGAATATGGGAAGGCCATATGCAAACCTATTGGGAATGTTTGTGAGCCAAAACAACACCAAGAGTTTGGAGATGAAGTCCATACTGACATTTGGGGGCTGTCAGACATGCAAACACCTGGTCACAAGAGATCTTATGTTTTGTTCACTGATGACTATATGCACTATACCCACCTTCACCTCCTTGCAGCTAAATCTGACATGCTCAATGCATACAAAACATACGTGGCTTGAGCAAAAACACAGTGCAGTGTCATGATCAAGTGCCTCCACTCAGATTGTGGTGGTGAATACCTGAGTGATGAGTTCAGCTGGTATCTCAAATCACAAGGCACAGAGTGCAAGCTTACCACACATGATACACCCCAGCATAATGGTGTAGCCAAACAGCTGAACTGTACCCTTGTTGAGCATGTATGAACTATCTTGCATGCTAGTGGCCTCCTGAAAAATCTGTGGGGCAAGGTGCTAGCACATGTTGTTTGGGTCAAGAATCAGATGGGCTCCTGCATCCTTGATGGCAAGATGCCACATGAGCTGCTAACAGGCAAGAAACCCAGCCTCACTAATGTACTGGAGTGGGGTGTGTGAGTCTGGGTACATGACAACAGTGGTCCCAAATTGGATGTGTATGCATGCAAGGGGCACTGGGTCGGGTTTGATGCTGATAGCGGCACACACCAGGTTTACGATGAAAATCACTGCACTGTGTCCATCGAGTGCAATGTTTTGTTTGCATAGCATGAGGACATACTATTGGGTCATAAGGGGTCACTGATTGAGGGGGAGAGTAGGAACAAGTCTGCAAACATGTTCAATCAGTGCCAGGACAACACCGATGCCCAAGATAACATACCTGCAGAGCCTGTGCTGACTCCAGCCATTGAGCTCCACCAATCAAGTCATCAGCATACTGAGTTGCTATATTTGTGCATGTTGCATGATGGTGTTGGGATGCACAATGGACAAAGTGGAGGGTTGGTTGTACCTCGTGGGATCCAGAAAGTGGCACTTGAGAGCCATCATGAGAGTGAAGTGGAGTGTGCAGCTACAGAAGCTGATGCGGCCATCAAATGGGGAGATGAAGATGATGCTTACACAACGTATGTGGGGACACAAGGGGCCAAAGCACTTGAACCACACACCATTGATGAAACATGCAAACAACCTGATTGGCCATGATGGGACAAGGCAATATGGACAGAGCTGAAAAGTCTCAATGATGTGTACACGTGGGATGTTATACCACAACCAGCAAAAGGGATGAATGTTGTTGACAGCAAGTGGGTCTTCAGGATAAAGAAGAACTCAGCCAGCAAGATCAACAAGTACAAAGGGTGGCTCGTCACCTGTGGATTCACGCAAGTACAAGGGGTCAACTACTATGAAATGTATGCTCTGGTCACCTGGCTGTCCTCTCTCCACCTTATCCTCACCATTGCCACTCACTATGATTGGGACATCAATGTTTTCAATTTCCACTCAGTATTCCTCAATAGCCAGCTAGACGAAAACGAGGTCATATTTATGGAGTTACCCCCAGGCTTTGACAAACAAGGAAAAGACCTTGTCACACATTTATGCATGGTGTTGTACAGCTCAAAACAAGGCATTCTGAAATGGTATCAATACCTTTGCTGTGAACTTGCTGAATTGGGCCTCAAACACAGAGTTGGACTGGGGCATTTTCATTGTGTGAATAGGCATAGACCTACTTATCCTTGCATCATGTGTTGACAACTGCACTGTTACAGGGTTGTCAAAGGCGCTTGTCAAAGCATTCAAGAAGGAAATCAGGTCACAGTTCAAAATCACTGACTTAGAGCCCATCAGCTGGCTCCTTGGGATGAAAATCACCCATGATTGTGATGCTTGGATGCTATCCATATCACAATAGCCATATATTGAAGCGATCCTCATGAAATATAATTTCACTGATCAGAAACCCATATCCATTCCAATGGACCTGAGTGTCCAGCTGTCACAGTTGCAATCCCCAAACTCAGCTGTGGACATTGCAAAAATACATCAAGTCCCATACCATGCTGTGCTGGGCTCACTCATGTACTGGGCTGTGGGTACACAACCCAATATAGCATTTGTTGTATCGATGCTCACACAATTCACTGAGAACCTGGGCTTGCCACACTGGGAGGTGCTCAAACAGGTCTACCACTACCTTATTGGTATGAAAACATGGTCTCTGACCTATGGGATGTGGACAAAGAACTTGGTTGGATATGCTGATGCTGATGGTGCATCACAGGATCACCATCATGCCATATCTGGGTATGCATTCCTTATAGATGGTGGAGTGATTTCCTGGAGCTCGTGCAAACAAGAACTAGTCATGCTCTCAACCACAGAAGCCGAGTACGTTGCATCAACACATGCTGCAAAAGAGGCACTATGGCTACGGCACCTCATTGGTGAAGTATTTGGGCCACTCTGCAACCTGACTGTGCTCTACAATGATAACCAATCAGTGATCGCATTGACCAAGGATGGTAATTATCATGCACATACCAAACATGTTGACATTCATTACCATTTTATTCATTTCTCTGTTGCTGCTGGCTCTATCCTTTTACTTTATTGTCCTATAGACAGTGTGGTTGCTGATACACTTACCAAAGCACTCCCTTCCATTAAGGCTAAACATTTTGCTTCAGAACTTGGACTTCATGCTGTTTGAGGGGGAGTGTTGGAGTTTCAAATGGTGTTTTTGCATAGCCACATTTGCTTACTAATCATGGACATGTTTCACTTGCTTGAGCTCATCCCACCTCAGTTGACTCCGTCATAATCACCTGAGTCTTATTTCATCTACAACTGCAACACAACCATACAGACTACCTTGGATGACTACATACTCTCTTTATTGGTATACTTTTACCATTTCTCTTCTTAATTGCTACCTTTTACTTAGGCAAGCATTCTACCTATCAGCCTTATGCTTGAGGGGAGTGTTGGAATATTCCATATTTGGTATATACAGCTTATGTAAGCAATAGCTACATCGCACCATAGTTCCCTTAGTTCCTACTCAGTGACTTACTGAGTATTCTATAACACTGTGTGGTAAAACAACAGTGAGTGGGATGGCCAAGGGCAAAGGCATTACAGAAGGGACATCGATACTCTGGATGGTCATCTTGGTAATGACCCAGAAGACTGCAGTGAAAGCAGCAGGTGATGGAGGTTGTGGGTCAATGACATATGGGAGATGTGATGGTCTGGACAGCAGAGGAGAGTACCTGTGAGCTGTTGGGAAGATGGATGAGTTGTATGTTTGCTCAGTTCAGGGCTAAGGCAGACTGATTGAGGGCATACTGCTAGATGAGTCTGAGGGAACATCTCCAGAGAAGGGAGTGGATGGGGCTGTGGAGAGACGAGCAAGGAGAGGAGGTGGAGACAGGGGAGCAGGAATTGGCAAAGGTAGAGGGCGAACCTCCAAAGCTTCTAATGAAGAAATATACTGATCCCGTGTGTCCATAGGCATGGATAAGTGGATGCGATGAAAGGTAGGATATAACAATTGGGGGTTGAGACATTCAATGTAGCTATGGAACCTGTGAATGTGAAGAATAGTAAGAACTCATTCAGGAAGATGATTAATCAACAGGCAAAGAGGAAGGCCAAAATAAACAGGTAAATCAGAGGGGGTGGACTGAAAGTGAAATGATTGAATGCAAGAGACATCATGAAAGTGGCACACTAATTCCTGCATAATCTTGTCCTGCTCGAAGAGCACATCACTGTCAAGGGCATGGATGAGGATGGGATTGGTGAGGATGGCAGCATAAAGTGTGTTGATTGAGGAAGCAGGAAGAAAGGTAGGCTGCACAGGCTGTGAATGCAAGGGAGAAGTGGAAGAAAAGCTAGAGTGTGAAGAGGACAAAGTGGGCGAAGGGGCAGAAAATGTAGTAGGCATAGCAAACAAGGGGGAAGAAGATATTCAAGAGAATTGTGGTGTAAAAGAAAACAAGAATCAGGGACATCAAAATTATTGTAGAGAATGCATCCTTTTATAAGAGGAGAGGATAGACTTGGCATGACAGAGATTACTCTCTGGTTCCTATGTATTCTCCGATGCTGAGTAACCCTTCCATGCAGTCAGGTACCAATAGCAACTGGGAGAACCTTTGTATGTGAGAATGCTGTCAACCTCATATTCTTCTTCACCTTCAATCACATCAGGAGGTGGTGATGGGAACAATGGACCATGTGCTTCAGTGGAGTGGAAGGATGATAAGAGTGTGGCTTGGAAGATGCCATGTATCTTTCATGTGGGTGGGAGACATAAGCAGTATGTGGAGATAGAACCTAAGAAATTTCAAAAGGGCATAGATTTGGGAGTGAGCTTCCTAGACAGGAAGGGGATATAGAGATTGGTTGCTTCTAGCCATACCTTATCTCTGACCTTCCATGGAGAGAACTTTCATGAAGCATGTTGTGCCATCAAGCAGCAGGCTGATTCATGTGTTGCTAGCACTTCTTTTTTTCTAAGAGGGAGAGATGGGAAGAGAGGGCCAGGATGAAGGTCTTTCCAAGGTTGGGATAAGCTCGTGGTTCATATCCAAGCATTACTTGAAGAGAATGGAGAGGTTTTAGTCAAGGAATAGGGGGAAGGGTTATGGTGAAACTCAGCAGTTGTGAGGAACAATGACCAGGAATGTGGTTAGTTGGCACAGAAGAGGCAGAGATAGATTTCAATCTCTTGGTTGGTCCATTCAGTTTGACTGTCAGTTTGGGAGTGGTAGGCGGTGGAGAGGTGGACATCATGGTGAAGGAGACAAACAAGTTCTCATGCAAATGCAGAAGCAAACTGTGGACCTTGATCAGAGATGATGGAATCATGGAGACTGAACCTTTTGAAGACATGATGGAAAAAGAGCTGTGCAAACCCCGCTGCATTGATAGTTTTAGTGCAAAGGATGAGGATTACCCCCTTTGTAGCCTATGGTCAACCATGACCAGTAAGGAATCAAACCTGGAAGAGACAGGGAGGTTGGTGATGAGGTCCATGGAAAGTTGGTGGAACAGCAGTGACATGGTAGAGGTGATGGGAGAGAGAGGGGAAATAGTGGGATGGGTGTTCACTTTGGACTGTTGACAAAGAGCACAACCAGCAATTAAGTTTTTGATGAATGTGGAGAGACCTGGCCACCAGAAATCTCACTCAACAAGTGCTTTAGTATGGAAGAAGCCCATGTGGCTGGTGGTAAGGGACTCATGGAGGGCAAGGAGGAGGGGGGAATGGGAGGATGGGGAAACATACATGCAATGATGAAAGAAGAGGTGTCCACTGTTGAGAGACCAACGTGAAAGAGCAAAGCATGGAAAAAGGGGAGAACCTTCTTGCAGATTCTGGATGGCATAGAGGACAAGAGGGTCCGAGGAGGAAGAGGAGCATATAGTGTCAGTGAGGGCAAGGTCAAGAGCAGTGATGACATGGGGATTGGGGAGGATGGGAGAAGAGACATTATCAAGAGAGGTATCAATGAGGTCTTTTTGTGACAGGGCATCAGCAGGGGCCATATGAGTGCCCAGGGTGACCTGCCAGATGAGATCGAAGTCCTGAAGAAAGAGAGACCAATGAGCTTGATGATGGGAGAGCTTATGAGCATCCTTAAGATATGAGAGGTTCTTATGATCAGTGAGGATGGTGATGGGGTGTGCAGTTCTGAGGAGGTATTGTCACCATTCCTGAAGAGCAAGGATCACTGCAAGCAACTCACAGTCATAGATATCATAGTTCCGCTCAGCTGGGCTGAAAGTCTTAGAGAAGTAGGTGCAGGGATGAGCATCTCCATTAGAGTTGAATTGGAGGAGGACTGCACCAGCCACCAGGAGGGAGGCATCTGTCATGATGGAGAATGGGTGAGAGACATCAGGGCAGGCAAGGACTGGAGTGGAAGAAAAGTGAGCTTTCAGAGTGTCAAAGGCCCACTGCTGGAGAGGAGTCCAAAGCCAGGGTTCATCCTTGCAAGTGAGGAGCATGAGGGGAGCAACAAGGTCTGAGAAGCTAGGGATAAATTTGCGATAGAAATTGGCTAACCCAAGGAACAATTGGACACCTTTGATGGAGATGGGAGGTTGCCACTCTTGGATTGCAGATAACTTGGTGGGGTCCATTTGAATACATCCCTGTCTGATGATCAGTCCAAGATATTCCATGGTTGCTATGTCAAAGGAACATTTGGAGATTTTCAGAGAGAGGTTATGTTTGTGAAGTTGGAGGAGTACCCATTTGGTCCAGGAGTGATGTAATCCCAGGTCACCCTTGGTGTGAATCCCAATGTTGTCCATGTAGATCTTTAGCCAACATTCAGTGATCATGTCCACAAAGATGTGATTCATGAAGGCCTGGAAAGTGGGAGGAGCATTGTTAAATCCAAAGAACATGACAGTAGGTTTGAAGAGTCCCAAAGGTGTGATAAACACAGCTTTCCATTGGTCTTCCTCTCTCAGGCAGATATTGTTATAGCCTCAATGCACATCAAACTTGGTGAATATTGTTGAGTTCTTCATGTCGTCGATGAGCTTAGAGATGAGGGGGAGTGGGTAGGCATTGTGGATGGTATGGGAATTCAAATAGTGATAACCCTGGCAGAGTCAGAGGGTACTGTCCTTTTTTGGGTATGAAAAAGAATGGTGAGGCCTAAGGAGACTTGGATGGGATGATATGACCAGTTTTGAGGTTTTCTTTGATAAAGGTTTGACATGCCTCATGTTTGGCAGGGTTGAGGGGGTAGATCTTAGCAATTTTGGAGATGAAGGATGGTTTGAGATCAATTGTGTGGTCAAAAGGATGATGAGGAGGGAGAATGCTAAACATTTTCTTGGAGAAGACATCAGTGAACTCTTTGCACCAAGAGGGAATATCCTGTTCCTTTGGTTTTTCCAACTGAGTGAGTTGAGTTGAGAGGGTGATCTTTCCAAGGTGTTGGGGGTACAGGTATGCTTTTACTTCATTCCAGGGCAGAGTCTCATGAAGAGGTACCACAGCATCCTGGAGGGTGAGGGTGTTGGCAGCCCAATCAACTGAGGGGTTGGTCCTTTTGAGCCAGGGCATTCCAAGAATAATGCAAGGGGAGCCAAGAGAGGTGATGAGAAGGGTTACTTTGTCTGAGGTGTCAGGGCAGATGACATTGGCCGTGATGGACCATTTGATGATTCCTTGATGGTTTTGGGTTCCATCAACATTGTAGGCTATAAGGGGTTGCAGAAGATGACAGATGGCTGAGCAGAGTTTGGGGATGAGGGAGGTGCCAATGAAACTACTAGTGGCACCACTATCAATAAGAGTGGTAGTGTCAACGCTTTGAGATCCTGCTTGTAATTGGACTGGGAAACACACGGTTCATTCATTGGCTAGTCCTACAAGTACAGCAGAGATATCTAGGGAAGAGGACATTGGGGTGACTTTCCTTACTGAAAACCTGAAGAGTTCTCTTCCTTTGGGATATCATCAAAACAGAGCTTCAGTGTTTGAAGGATTTCACCTTCATCTTTCCCATTGGTTCAAAGACTGTTGACATAAGTTTCCAGGGTGGAAGAAGGTTTAGGAGTGGAGGGTGCAGAGGGGGTGGTGACTGGAGAGACCAGAGAGGTATTGGTAGTTTGGACTTGTTGTGGGTTTCAGAAGGGATTGTTTGAGGACTGGGTCTGGGGGTTCTGGGAAGTAAAGGTACAACATTGTTGGGCATTGTGTCCCTTCTTTTGACAATAGAGGCAAAGGCCTTCCCTGAAACAGCAAGCATGTTTATCCAGAGTAAGCTTAGAGACACAGATCACATCAACATCCATGGCATTGGGATCTGGGGCAAAGGAGCAATTGGAGAAGGTTGAAAGGGTTCAATGTCCCTTTTTGAGGGTGGCAATGCAGGCCTTCTGAGTGTGGAAGGTCTTGGCTTTCTCAAGCCAGTCTGCAATGGTGGTGGGAACAGTGGTCATTGAGAGGATCATGATGGCAATTTGTTGGTCCAGTCCAAGAGAGAACTGGTCAATGAGGGTGATTTGGTCAGTGATCTCCACTTTTGCAGCAAGATTCTGAAAATCTGTGATATACTTTTGGAATCTGTCATCCAATTCTCTATCAGGATGTTTGAATGATTTCTGGATAAGCTTTGAGAGCTCCAGACAGGCAGTGGCTTTAGTATTGAAGGGGTAGAATGTGGACTTGAAGCTTTTGATGAACTTGTCAAAAGTTTTCTCTGTTTGGGTGATGGCAGTACCAGCTATCTGGTCATACCATATTTCTGAGAAAGAGACTCATTGTCCCTTGCTCATCTTGTTGAGGGTCATCATGACCTTGTGGTTATCAGTGGAGTAAAGGGTAGCATTGATCATGAAGTAGGCCTTCATGGCCTTGATCCATTGGATGACATCTGTAGGTTTGTCCAAGAAATCAGCAGGGAGAGCAGCTTTGAGTTCTGATGGACATAGCTATGATTGGAGAGGGAGTGACTGGGGGTGCTGGGGCTGGGAGCTGGTGAGCAACTGGGAGTGCTGGGGCAGGAGGTTGGGGTACTTGTGAAGGGATGGGGCTGTAGGTGCTCTGGGAGGCAAAGATGTGACAACAATGGTGTTGTGGGGTGGGGGCTGGGGGAGTTGGGATGAAGCAATGAGAAGAGGACTCTGGGTTGGGGATATCCTCATCTGAGGATTCTGGAGCTCTGATGTGGTGAGACATGGTGACTGGGGCATCCTACTCCTGAACAGGAGGGATGAAGGAGATTCTTGTTCTTTTGTTATGCAGGAGTGTACCTCGAGTATGCAGACTAGGACTGACTGACAGGCAGGACACTCACAAAGAGGTACGACTCAGCCTGAAGGGAACTAGGAGCTATACAGTTGAAGGACCAGACTAGGAGACGAAGGATGAGGACTCAGATGAGTGCTCAGACTGAGGAGTGACTCAAGGTAATGCTGAATTGTGTAGAATAAGAATGAAGTACATGGTTTATAGCTAAGGTTTATATAGTTGGGCTAGTTGTGCACAGACCATGTACCATATTGAGAAAGAACAAAAGAATAGCTAAAACGAGAGTCCAAGTTTAATCAGACAATGACAAAAGCATTATGACTACAAAGGGATGATGGACACTTCGAGAATGCTCCAAAGAAGGAGAACATGAATATAAGTATAGAGAAAAAGGCCAGGGATTTGGGAACAGGATGGGTGAAGGCAAGATAACAGAAGAATGTGTGAGTAAAGGAAAGAAATTGTAATAAATAGTGTTATTTAGTATAATGAAGTCTTATGAGACTAGTACTTTATTGCTCTGTAGCCTCTGTAGTCTCTGTACTGCACTGTAGCTCTGTGCCAAAAACAGTGGCTTGCAGATGTAGTAAGGATGATGCAACACATGTGTGCTCTTTCAATGCTCTGGGCCAGATATATCTAAGAATAAATGTGCCCTTAGTAGTAGAATGAGGCCTACTACCTCTGACAGCACTGTGGCCTCTATGCCAAACCAGAGAAGTGTGAGTTTCACTCTGACTCTGTCAAGTACCTTGGCTTCCAGTTGTCCACAGGTGGGTTATCTATGTCCTCCAACAAGGTGATGGCCATCACTGATTGGCCCAAACCCTGCAAGGTAAAGGACATCCAATCTTTCCTAGGCTTTACCAACTTCTACTGCCACTTTATCTTTAATTACTCTGACATCATTGTTCCCCTCACCCACTTGATGTGGAAGGATGCCCCCTGGAACTTCTCCATCAAATGTTGTCCTGCCTTCTAGTGCCTCAAGGACACCTTCACCTCTGCTCCTATCTGCTCCCATTGTGTTCTGGATATGCTGCTCATCATCAAGACCAATGTGTCAGACTATGCCTGTTACACTCTGCTATTTTCCCTGGATTTTTCTAGTATTTTTCCAGCTTTTTCTGGCCTTATCTGACCATTCTATGAATTTATTCAGATTTTGCCCACTTGTCTATTCTGCATTCAGGCTTAGCAAGTCTAATCACCCACCATGCTTCATAGATCAAGTCTGGATCCAATCTGACTCATAGTGACTCACTTAGACTCATGGTCATGTGTCCCAGTACACCAGAACCTTAGAACATGTTTGACACATGTCTGCCCCTAACTCATACCCCTGTATCCATGATCAACACATGTAAGGCACAGGTACATGCTGCCTTTGCACAGGTCCATACAGTCTTACACAGCCATGTGTTGCCTTGCACTGCCAAACTGCTGGCTCATCTCAGTCCAAGATCTAGATTATCTGATTTGGACATGTGACTCAATATCACATCCTGTGTCAGTCCAACCCCTAATTCTGATCCTCCAATCCTCCCTCCAATCTGATACCCCTAATTCTGACTATTCCAACTCTGTATATCTCCAACTCCATTTCCAAACCCCTATGTACTTCTGTTATCTCCATTTAGTTTAGTTTTGCTCATAGACTTCACCCACAGCTGTGTTCTCTACACAAGCACAGCTCCAGCATTCTCCTACCTGGAATCACAGCTCGAGAGTAGTTTCCCTTCTGACTCTGACTCTGTCATCTGTCTTGGTCATCTGTAGTATATAGCCTCAGACTCCAAAGTATATAAACTCGTACTTACCTCCTGTACTACTCAGTCTGAATATCAACCCTAGCCATCTTCTTCACTCTTCTCTTCAGTCTGCCTCCATTGGATTCCGCCTCTGACATCTCCATCCTCCTCCGTCCGACCTCCAACCTCAGAGGACTGAGAGCACGCAAGGGTACAGCGTGCCACCCCGCATTGCTGAGACCAACATCCTTGACACCTCTGACTTTCTGGACTCCTCTCATCCCTCTCGACCTTCCATCTGCACCTCCAACTGACCAGAGCAGAGTGGAGAAGAATGTGCTCTAACACTCAAGTGCACAGCTGTATGATTGTCATGGCTGCATTTTATGTCAATCCTCATGGCCCCTATCCATGAAGACCACTCTTGTACTACCCTTCCTCATTGTTGTCTCATGCTTGCCTCATGTTTGCCTCATGTACATATGACTCATATGAACTCATTCTGACTCCAGTAGACACAGGATATTTGTAGATGTAGTATACACAAGTGTAAACCATAGAATAGTATATATAGTGAGCTCAAAAACTGTTATGCTTTGCCCAGGTAGGGACGAGCATAGACCTAGCAAATGAAGGATGAGGGTGAAGGACCAGATACCTTCAGGATGAGGGACATTATCCAGAGGGTCTTTCTGCAGAGTAAGGATGAAGGGTGCTAAGGGTCTTCCTGCAGTGACAAAGGTTCCTCCAGACAAGGAGAAGTCCTTGTTGGTGGATGAGGGATGAAGGTGAGGAACCAAAGCGGTAGATTGCTAGGGTATGCCAGGTAAGTCTAGCTTAAGGGTACATGGCTAGACGATGAGGGTTTATATACCTATCCAAGGGGTGCATGGACCAGCTACCATGTAAGGAAGAAGGGGAGGGAAGACAATGAGATGTCCGAGTTGGATCGGACAAGAATGTAAGCAATAATGACAAGAGTATTGGAAAAGGAAAAGGAAGTCCGAGTTGGATTGGACAAGGACTAAGGGAATATGACAAAGGGTTTGGCTGGTCAGACAGTGAAGTAATAAGGGATATGTAAGCAACAATGATAGGAAAAGGGTTAAGAGAAAAGGAAAGGGGTGAATTGTAACATTATCCCCTTAGTAGTGTTGAAACTACCAGTTTAAACTAAAAGTCATGAGAAGAGGGGGGAATCTGTCATGTTGGCATATGCATTGTCATCAAATACATCGTCTCCATTGTCATCAGGAATTGCATCCCCATCAGAGAAGGGTGCAAGATAACCCATGGATCCCTGTGGGATTAGAGCACGAGCCTCATGGGATGTAAGTGTCTGTCCAGCACAGATGGTGTGGGCAATGTTGGAATTGAGATCTGGGGCAGCCATGACCATGGGGATAGGAGAGAGGATGGGGATAGCATCATCAGTGGAGGACCAAGTGGAAGGCCACTCAGTCATTGCTCGGTTAGATGTGGCAGAGGATGAAGAGGAGGATGAGGGTCATCTGGAAGATCTGCTCAAGTGTGGGGAGGATGACATGGTGGAGCGAGGAGGAGTGATGTGATGGAAGGGGCAGCAGGATTGCAGGTGACTGGGGTGGAAGACTAGACACAATGGGCATTGGTAGAACTGGCAATAGACTTGTATATGTCCAAGGTATCCACATTGGAAGCATCACTCATGATAGCAAGGGTGGATGGAGGGGACAGGGATTAATGTGGGATAGTCAATGACTTCTACCTGGTCAAGGGCATCTTCTTCCTCAGGTGTGAGAGGGGATGATGAAGCAGATGGAGGAGCATCAAATGTGACATGATGGGTGGTGGGATTGGTGGTTCCTGCAGGGTCTATAATGGTTTCTATGCAACAAAGGAGTGTGGGGTGACAAAGAGCAGAGGTGAGTGCAGACAAAGGAACACTGATGGGGTGAGGGGAAGGGAGACCAGGTGGGGACAGGGAAGAATCACTGGAAGGTGTGGGGTCTAGCAGGGCTAAAGTGTGAGCTTTGGCATCAACCTTGATGAGGATCTTGTCCATGCCAAGTTGATAGAGGGCTGTGAGGAGGGCATCTTGTTGTTGTGCCCACAGATGCTGAAGCATTCCTGGGAGGAAGGTTCTGGCCATGCCCATGTCAGTGGCTCATGTGAGGTATCAGACATAGTTGCCAAGGGATGCATTGTACATGTAGGCAAGATACAAAATATCAAAAGGAGAACCTTCCTGGAGTCTGGGGTCCAAGATAACGGCGAGGCCAATGTCTTGTAGCATTAGAGACATGAGGAGACAAGAGTTGTTGTCAGGGTCAAGAGTAGGACAAATGAGGTGGGCAAAGACATGATGGATGGGAGAGGCATCAGACATGGTGTGTGATGGTGGTGGTGGTTGAGGATGAAGGGATTTAGTGGGAGAATGCAGATGGGTAAAGGTTTTTATACTAGGTGAGAGTGGACTTGGAACATTTGAGGTTCTGCTCAGGTTCCCAGGAGTCATCCTCAGGTGTATAGCCTTTCTAGCAGACAAGGAATTGCCAGTTTGCCAAAGAACCATGGTGGTGTAAGATCCATTCCACTTCATATTCTTCTTCTCCTAAAATGAGGTCAGATGGAGGCTTTGGGAAGTTTTTCCCATGGATGTCATTCTCATGGTAGGGAGTTAGAAGAGAAGCATGGAATAATACATTATGAATCTTCCATGTCTTCAGGAGACATAACTTGTATGTGATCAGGGATAGGACATCAGCGATAGTGAAGGGTCCTTCACATTTTGGGGCAAGTTTTGGGGAAGTGATGTGTCGTTTGAGGTTTCTGGCTTCAAGCCAGACTTTGTCTCCCTTAGTGAATGGTTTGAATCTTTGAGAGGAGCAGGATTTCATGACCTGTTGGGCCAGGACATGGGCAGCAAGGGCTTCATCTCATGCTGTGGAGAGAAGCTTGAGATGAGCTTCTATTGAAGTTCCAGAATATCCAGAATGAATCCAAGAGGTTCCAGACTAACTAACAAGTCTGGAAGTACCAGATTAACTAGGTCCGGATTGACTAATGAAGTCTAGTATCGGATAGACTAAAATCCGAGTACCTGACTAATACCCATAATCTAATAGGAAGCTATTAGAGGTTGTCAGGGACCAATTCATTATGACTTAACATGACTCATAATGAGTCATGAGGCTATGTCAGGAACGTTCTACAACAATCATGTTTCATAATGACTCACTATGACTCATGATGACTCACCATGAGTCACACTGAGTCACTATGACTACAAACAGAGTCAGAGTGAGTCACACCTGGATCACATGATTAAATATGAGTCACTATGAGTTGATCCGACTCCATATGACTCACCTTTAAAGTTCAAACTCCGCTTTATGTAACATATATAAATGGCATGTAACATACTCAATAAGGAAGGATTTCACTAAGGATTTCATTTCCCTTCTGACCTTCCTGAGGTCAATCACCCCACAAAACTCTATCTTATCTATCACAACCACAGTACCCTATCCAGGTACTGATACTCTACCAAGTCGAAACTCTGCTAGTACAGTAAGTCTCACACTGTACACCATCCCTTTGTTGCTGCACCCCAAGTGAGAGTGGATAGTGGTGCTGCTATCTGCTACCCAATTTCCTCCCACTCTCATTAGGTTATGAGCCCTGCCTAGATCAGTGGACAACGATTACTGTCATTCTGATATCTTCAATGCCATGATCTGAGGTGCCAGCAGAGCTTGAGGCTCTTTGTGATCGTCTTAGATGGTCTGTGGGGGAAGAAGCCCTTATTGAGGCTCTTTCCTGGGAACTGGCTTTGTGGACTGCTGCCCATTCCATGAATAACATTGGATGGACCAATGAGTACAATCCGACCACATTAGCCATAAGGGGCTTCACCATCTGGGATTTTGCTTTTTCCTTTATCCAAGGAAACAATGCAAATACTGACCAACGGTTGATAGACGTCTGAATATTGGATAGTTTCGAACATCCCATTGAGATCCAAGACACTACTTTGGTGAGTACAAGAGCCCCTATACCCCCAAACATCACAAATCCTTCCAGAGATCCGAACGCCTGGTCATCCTCTCCTGCTGTTCAATCTCACTTCCCTGCTCCGCACCATTGGAGATTATTCTTTGGGTACTACCTCAGAGACAATAATCATGTGGTACTTCCCGTGGAAGTCTAAAGCCTAGGAAATATAGTCCAAAGGCTTGAGGCTGATAATTCAGCTATACTTGCTCCCGCTCCAGTCTATCTGCCTACACTCTTCTGCTCTCCATCTCCATCAGAAACCACTGCAACTTCCAGCAGCAACCACCTTGAAGGTGAGAACCACCCACACAATAATGTTGTGGAGGGAATATTTATTCCTTCTCCTCCAAGTTCAGACCACTCCACCCACGAGTCCAGACCCCAGTGATCTACAGTGATCCCTGAGAGACCACAATCAGATTCCTTTCCAATCATTGAAGAAAGTAGTCCAACGACATCAGAGTCATACACTACAGCCCCACAAGTCCCATATCGCCCTCCTACTCCTCGCCCTCGTCATCCTTCTCCGCCTTCCTCTGGATCACCACTGCTGGAACTACTCGCATCCTTGAGCAGAGCCCTCTCTCCAATTTACAATGAACTCATCATCCGCCCCCCTCTTCCAGTCCACAATCTATGAGCTCCACCAGGAGCATCTGACCCTTCCACTCCAGGAGGACTTCCAATTGACCCTCCTGGCGTACAGGCCAGAGTATATGGACTTCGTCGCTCAGCAAGACAGCTCAACAGGCGACGAAGAAACCAACAGACTGGAGGACCTGGAGTCCATATACACCAATGCGAACGAAGTAACGGTAGTATGGGTACTGAGTCCCCTGCCATCACTAGAATTCGATGCCCAAGGAATCCCATACCTCACCAACGTGTCACCTATCCACTGCCTTCCAACTCCTCTACTTCCAATGGAGGAAATAGTAACCTCCGAAATCCCAGCCTTCGCTCCGCCCCCAGTTCCCTTCCCCGAACTCGTGTTTGATGAAGAACCATCAATGAACCAGTACATCCCATTCCCATCTCAACAGACCCTTCCAGCACATCATCAACAAATAATGGTGCAAACAATCAATCACATCGTCGATCATACCAGAGAACAAACAATCCTGGTGCTGGTACAAGCTCCGAGGTACCTAATCAACCCGTCCATTCCCCTAGCTGCAGCCGAAACTGGAACAGACATTGCTCTGGCCCTGACCAATCAGCATGCAACCCTATTTGAAATAAGCTTGGGGACTCTTGGCATTGACCTGGACAGGATGAATCAGGATGCCAGAACGACCCTATTAGGATCATTATACCATAATGAACGACTAATTGAATGGCTTGAAGCCATGGGATGGGCAACACTGGTCCAATCCTTCCATGAGACTCCACACCACTTAGTCCATGGACAGGGATACGAAATCTTCAGTCAGGAAACTGGGGACTATACTGGGATCTGGCAGGAATCAGAGGTAGGTACTCCGAACCAAATCTTCTCCAACATTATGGCATCCTTCTTGCCATTGGATGAACATGCTGGACATGTCTGGATGCCTCTCTGGATAGAGGATTCGGAATACTACTACATAGAAAACTGGCTGGACACTGGAGAAGAGGTACTCACACGCGAGCTTCGCTCTCCTGCAGAAGCTTGGGGAAGAGCAGACAGGAGAAGAGATGTTCCTACACAGCGACAATGGAACCAGGAGTTTGACCTCTGGATGTGCTGCGAGTTTCACCACCGATTTCCTTGGTACACTTACATGGCCCAACACCTTTCTACAGAAATCTGGCGAGGTCTTAGGGAGTTCAACCACTCCCAAGAACTGCAAACTCAAGTAAATGACACAAATGACCAACTCCTGTGGCAAATTGACCATTGGGATCGGACCAACCAAAGACTACTGGACACTCGAACCGCCCTTGAACTAGAGAGAGGGTGCCATCAACTCACTGTAGGATTCATAATAGACCTACAAAATGAGTGAGACCGGCTCCGAGAACGAGTGGATGACCTCACAACCCTCCACAGCCTTGCCCTTCATTGGGTCCACCAGCTTCACTCCAAGCAGGAAGCTATCCAAGGCCTGGCAACTCTTCGAAGCCCAGAACCCGGACCTAGCACAAACCATAGTGCTAGAGAAACTTGACGAATTACAAGAGAAGATGCTGACAGTCTGGCCACTGCCGGTGTCCTTTGGAGGTCCGTACGCAGGTCCAGTAGGAGGCCACATCCCTACAATCGCTAGAGGACACTTTGTAGGAACTTTCTTGGACTTATTTCTCTCATACCAGGACACTGTACCACTACCTTACTGCTCATGTTTGAAGCCATGGTACTTAAAGGGCTATGGACCAGAAAAGAAGAAGTACTCAAATTACCATTTCTTCTCTAACCTCTGCTTTGCAACCATAGAAGAAACTCTTTTCAACCGACTGGACCCACAATGGTACCAAGACAACAAAGCAAAGTGGATGATACTATATCCTCTACCCTTGGAAGGGAGACCAAGGAAATGCTCTGAAACACAGAGTAGACGGAGATGCCTTTAGAGATTAAAGAAGCGGACCATGTGGAAGATGAAACGTAATATGGGGAAACAAGAGATGGAACAGGAGATGAAACAGGAACATGCACCAGAACAGAAACAGGAACAAATATCGGACCCGGAATCTGGACTGGACTCAGGATCTGAAATAGATCTTGAAGATCTCCTCAGCCCTGAAGAACCTTTTTCCGAATTTGTCTCCTTTTTACCTCTGCTACCATTAGATGAAGAAGCTGATGTATTCTTTACCATAACAGCTCAGATTTTCATCCCCTGGTAACCAAAACCACCAAATATGGCAGCAATCAAGGTCAGATCTGAAATAACCAACTGGATCAAACTTTTGGAAGGACCTAGCAACTACATCACATGGGCCTCCCAAATCCAGAATGTCTTGACCATGCTTGGATCACATTGGTCAATCACAGAGGGAAAAACTCTGTGGAAGAATCAAGCAGCAGATGAGAAGCCTAAGTGGATTCTGACTGATCAACAGGCTGCAGCAGTGATCGGAGGCTGGCTTCCTCCATCAATGCAACATCTCATTCCCACAACACATAAAGTAACGTATGACACAGCCAGAGCGGTAGAGGATACCCTCTCTACTGCTAAACATCTTTGGGACTATCTCAAGTCCATTTACCAACCTCAGGGTGTCGCCGGAGAATATTCTATCTTTCAATGCATCCTCACCTTCCGCTTCACACAGAAGCAACATCTCAGCGTTCAAATTGCCAATTTCCAAGGTTTGCTAAATCAGGCTCGGGAAGCCGGATTAGCAGTTAGCAATTCCATTGCTGCAATGATCATGCTGACTGCCCTACCATCTTCCTTTAAGCCAATGGTATCCACCATTGTGCACACAATTCCTAGGAATGACTTCGTCCCACACAATGTGGGAAGATACATCCTACAGGAATCGACCCTAAAGCAGTCCATGCATACGGACTCTTCTGCCCACCTACTCCAGTGGATCGGAGAACCAGCACATGCTGAGGCATATCGGACCAATGTGATCTGAAATGCTTCCACCAACGTAAAGTGTTCCAAATGTGGAAAAACTAACCACACCACTGATCGTTGTTGGTTAAATAATAAAAAACCATCCGCACCTTCTGGATCATCCTTCCAGAAGAGACTGCCTTCTAAGAAATCAAAGAAGGTTAAAGCTTATGAAAGGCGACAGAGGCAGAAGGAATCTAAAGGTCATTCCTATAAAGGAAAAGGTAGAGCAGGTACGCACTATGTCAATGACAACATTGATCTTGCATCCATGGTCATCACAGTAGATGATGATTCTGCAATGAATCAACCAATGGCTGGCATGGCCACCATTGAGGAAGTTCCAGAAATGGAATACTTGGAAGAAGCTGAGGAACCAGTGTATGAACATTGGGAATATAATGGCAACCAAACCATTCCTGATGATGGAATGACTTGGAAAAATGCCCAAGATGCTAGAATGTCTGATGTTCCCACTTTACTTACTCAGGAACATACTCATTCCTTTCTGTCCTTTCAGTTGCCCATTCGACCTGTCTCACATTAAGACAGAGACCACAGGACCTACTGCCAGACCCTTCAGAATCCATTCCGCACCTTCCGAACTGGAACCACCAGTTCTGAGTTTTATCCCAGAACCTTCAGAACCGGAACTCTTAGTTTCGAGACAATTTCCTGGATTTACCAGACCAGAACCATCAATTCTGAGAACAATAGGTCAAACAAATAGCAAGAAGGGCAAAGGAAAGAAGAAAGAGGTCATATTTCGTGCTGGAGGATTAACATCCCCAGGTTTTTATGGGAATTTGTATGAGAGCAGCTTCATTGAAGCAGATAGACCACCTCCACATATTTCCACACCATCTCTTCCTGATTATTTATTTGATAGTGATGGTACTGGTGGCTTCAGTACACAATTCACTGATTCTTACCTGTATCCTGCCTATATGACAAAGACAGAGACAGATCACCGACCTACCCAAGATTGTTGGATGGTAGATAGTGGTGCAACTAACCACATTACCCCCTATCTCAGAGATTTTATCTCACTTTGCCACAGGGAGAAAACTTGCAAAGTAGCAAATGGTATGACCATGCAGCTGACTGGACCAGGACATGTTATTCTCCGATCCAGATCAAACAAACCAATAATTCTATGCGATGTTTGGTATTCACCAGATTCACCACACAGATTATTATCTGTACCAGCATTAACCAAGATCAGTTACACTACTGAGATAAATCAAAGAGCTACATTTATTCGGAACAAACATGGCCATGAGGCATTACAGGCCTCTGCCTTCTCTCCTCATGGAGGACTTCATTGGTTTCAGTCTGCACCAATTAAACCACTGATAGGTTCAGCCATGTCTTTATAGGAAGAAAATTCATTGCAACTATGGCATTACCACTTTGGTCATGCATCCCCTAATGTGCTTCGACATGCACACCAGACTTGTACTGGCATATCTCAATTGCCAGGTGGACCTATACCTTTCTGCAAAGGTTGTGCTCTTGGTAAGCATACACAAAAACCTCATCCGGAATCTTAGTCTCATGCTCCTGCTGTTCTCACACTGGTACACACTGATCTTCTGGAAATGCCTCTCATTTCATGCAATCACAACAAATGGATTGTCATATTCCTTGATGATCACAGCTCCTATGCTCACATTGCATTCCTAAAGCATAAATCTGATACTTTTCTGCTTTCAAATCTTACCTGGCGCTCTCTGAGCGCTCCACTGGTTCCTCCTTAGTCTCTGTCTGTTTGGATCAAGGGGGAGAATATTTGGGACATGATTTTCAATCGTTCCTCACTTCCAGAGGCATTCAGTATCAAAAATCTGTTGCCAGAGAACCCCAACAGAATGGGAGAGCAGAAAGGTTTAATCGAACCTTACTAGATAAGGTAAATGCTATGATGCACCATGCATGTCTTCCAAAATCCTTTTGGCAAGATGCTATGGAGACTGCTGTATACATCTATAATAGGCAACCCATGCGAAGAATAAAGTGGGCAACACCCATATCTATATGGGACCCAACTCAGGAGAAACTGGATATCTCTGGATTAAAGGTTTTTGGATGCAGAGCATATGTCTTCATTCACAAAGAAGACAGAAAGGATAAACTTTCACCTAAAGCAAAGGAAATGATCTTTATAGGATATCCACAGGATCACTTCTATGATACCCAAACAAGGAAGGTAGTGATTGCAAGCACTGCCACCTTCAATGAATTCTCTTTTCCGAAATGTTCTGAAGAGTATAACAAACCTAACCTTGTACAAATCCCAGAAGATGACAATCATGATCCTGGAGACCTACTAGATCAAGAACCTGAACAAGGGGACACCCAACATGATTCAGATTCTATTGAAGCACATATTCATTTACCAGA
>JBBPLV010000293.1:0-23840 GCA_038089975.1 Boletellus ananiceps | reverse complement strand
GATCAACGTTTGGTTGTACTGCGTTCCGTTCTCGTAGTAAAGAAGCTGCGAAAGCTAGTGATGAAGTAGTGATGAACGCGTGACAAGCGATTTATGGCACGAGACGTACGAAAGGGAAATTCTGCGCCTGCCAGACGTTCTTGTAATATACCGCCACGAAGACGACTCTACTCGGTAATTTATCATGCAATCCGCATCTCGGAAAGCCAGCTCACATGCAGAGGACGTAACCGATAAAGGCGGATACCTGGATGAAAGATGATCCCATGTAACTTGGTTAATGAGTGCACGCCTACCTGCGCCCTCATCGGAATGATCAACGGACTGACACCGATTGAAATATACTGGATAGAACAGTGAGTTACCAGACAGGATGATTCAGATGGGGCATACCTGCCAGTCGAAGCAAATAGACAATAGCCCGAGACCTTCATTACCATTCGTACCACCGAAAACATTGGTGAATGCAGGGCTATTTGGGTTAGCCAAGCAGAATATGGAGAGCCCAGTGAGCAATGGGAACATCCATTCAGGGAAAAGCTCCCAAATAAATATACTGTTCATAATTGAGTGATGGACACAATCAATTCTGCCATTAGACAACTTACGCGCCGAACACAATATAAAACATCCTCAATTTTCTCCTTGCAAGTTGTCCACGGTTGTACAAAGCGTCGAACATCGCAATGAGGGGAAGCACTACAGGATACAACATCTTAGATGGGTACAGCAGAATAGCTGCATAGGGCATTAGCGCAACCATCCAAATCAAGTATTGTGATGGACACATACAACGCATCATTCCTCCGATTCCGTAGCCAAGTAACTGACTCGAAAAGAGGAGAAACATTGAGGCACCGACATTGGGGGTGATATTATAATATAACCGCTGTACCGCAAGGACTTCGGTACCAAGGGCAGAGTTTGCCGCTGCACTGGCCATGATGATGATGAACGCATTCTCTTTCTTGTTGAATGGTCCCTGTTGGCACATGTTGGCGGTCAGTCGAGGAACCCAGATATGACGAACGATTTACCGGGTTGAGCCACCTGAAGTAGCCGCGACGAGGAATGAAGGTTTCCATAGATATTCCTATGATATACGACACGATAGCGAGAAACATAAGGGAAACCGACACAGTTTGCTGGAGAACTGAATGAGAGCTGATGCGATTACAAGAATGAATCTAACCCACCGGTTTGAAATAATAGATTTCAGCTGTTGAAATGCATGAGACGACACCTGCACAAAAATTATATCACGGACCAAGGACGCCTCCGAAGGCAGATAGACCAATGCCAATGAAGAAGGCACGAAAGGTCCAAGGGTTGAGACTCGCATCGTCGGAAACGGATATGACATGAGTCGCAATGTCACGTTCATCTTCTAAGACTGCGAACTCTGTGCTCTCGACCGGTTCGGAGGCAGTGGCTTCGATATCCTGTTTTTCCTGAAAGGACTTCTCATCGCTGATGCTTGGGGGAGTCTCTCCATCACCCTGGACATGTGATGGTTCAAGGACATCAAAGAAACTCCCTGGGTGAGCCATGATAGATGAAGGCCACGCAACGGCGGTGGGAGGACGGAGCAGCAACTGTAGCGTTCTTAAATTGCGCCATCCAGGGGAACATCTTACGGGGCTACGTCAGACTCGGAATCACGAGCCCCCAGATGTGCAACGATAAGAGCACATGTACATCACGGCGTACCTTACACGTCGTATGGACGTCGACACGGACCAGATTAGAAAGAGAAAGGATTCTCCAAATATATGACAGATCCATACGAGTGATAGTTTCAGCTGTACGACGCTTATGGTCATTCATACCCCATAGATGATTGGCGGGGATGACGATGTCCAAAAACATTGAGAGTGACTCTTCTATACGAAGTTTGATTTCGACGGTCTCCGCCGCTTTGAGCTCTGATCTCGACTCCTGGCGTTTCAGTATTCCGCGGAAGAAGTATAGTAAGCATGCGAGCTGGACAGAAAAGAAATTTGTTTTGCCTGAGCAATATGTCGCCATAGGCAGTGATATGAACGACAGTTGACGTCATAATCAAACGGTACAGAACTTGTCATCGCACACAACAACTTCTGGGATCTGAAAGCGGGATGAAATGTGGTCTGATGATGGTCCATTCATGCATTCATGCCATTTGCATGCAATCCACGGCCATCCACACTCGTGTTCTGAGAGCATCGCGTGATCCCCCTCCCATTTGTTTAGTTGCTCTGTAGGGGTATGCTGAGGCCTCGGACCAATAAAAAGGACCGACGCCAGCAGGATTCGAACCTGCGCCCTCAAAGAGGAACAGATTTCTAATCTGTCGCCGTAACCACTTGGCTATAGCGCCTTGAAAAGAGTACAGGTGATATTCAAGTCTCTCCTGAAGCCATTCAGCTAAAGTTTTGAGGATGGCAGGGAGCACCAGAGTACAAGTGGCGGTCACGATGTTGGCTTGTCGTCGTCGACCACATCACCTCGCGACCTTTTCGTGTTTCAGCGTTCCTTCCGCTCGGTCCACTTCCACTTCCACCTCCACTTCCAGCACTCTGCAACCCGCGGACAAACTTCCAGATTCTATTTTCACGGCCCCCGAATCACCCTGGGATCACGTCTTCTCGGACGTCGAACTTCCCCCCGCACCACGACCCCGCTCGCGCGCTGAAGCCAATGTCGCCGTCAACGCTGGTCTCACCGCCCTCAAGAAACAACATGGCCCTACCGGGACTCAGCCTCTTGTGCAGCGCGCCTCCAGCGTGCGCCGTCGACGCGCATCCCTCACCGCACGCGAGATGAGCGTGTTCGAGGAGATGTTTGACCTGATATTCAATGCAGCGTCTGGCAAGGATGGCAAGGCTGGCTCCTCGGCTCCGGGCATGACCTCATCTGTGCAGAAAGCCAGCTCCGCAGACCCTTTGACGTATCTTGCACCGTCGTTCTCGGGTCAAACACCGGGAATCGGTCGTACGAGCGCAGGTGCGCCGCTGGATGACCTCTTCCGCACTCTCCGCCGTCAGTCGTCACGAGTACGATGGACGACGGCCATTGACGAAGAGCTCGACCGTAAAAAAGAAACGATGGAGTTGTTCAACACGGACCACGGACTGTTACAGTGGGTGACGCTCGAGCTATTTGGGGAACCAGAGCGATGGGGCGAAGCAGCAACGGGGAACGCCACCCCCGAGAGTGCGACGCAGACGCACAAGGAAGGGGGCGGAAAGACGAATACCTCGGTGGACGGCACTGCTTTGCCATCAACTTCCGGTTCGGATAGAGGACATGCTATCGACCATTCTATTTACCCGCATCTGATTGCGCACGCGATGCGTCTCTTTCGAACGACCTACTCTAACCCGTCGCTTTCGCTCGCGATCTTCAATCATGCAGCACGGGTATCGATACCGTCCTACGTGTTTGGATGTACGGCACCTGCGTACAATGAGCTCATTGAAGCCAAATGGGAAGGGTGGGGCGATCTGGAAGGGGTATGCAACGCACTTGAGGAGATGCGAGCGAATGGGGTCAAGGTCGACGGGCGGACACGCATCGTGGCGGAGCAGGTGAGGAGAGAAGTGGGAGAGGCACGGCCATCAGAATCCAAGGACGAGACGAAAGAAAAGGGGGGTCTTGATGCTGCGAAAGTCAATCCGCTCGCGAGAAGAGTGTGGGAAGTGCTGGGAGAGGCGGAGGTGATGAGGCTACTTCACCGGATCGAGCAGCTTGCACTCCGCGAGCGGGCGCGCAAGTCAGCGTCAAGTCCGCACAAGGAGCCGTGGAAGAATGCGGTGTTGGAGCCTGCTGGAAGGGACGGGTGGCGCTTTGATGGGTGGGGCAAGGACGCGATGAAACCGAGGCGGGGGGCGAGCATGACGTCGCGAGACAAGGCTCGGCCGGAAGCGAGGGCGGGACTACGTTAAGTGTAATGACTGGGCGATACAGCATTTGTCACCGCGCGCGCACTGGCGGCTCCACGTGGGAAGGTCAAGGCGAATACTTGGGGTGTCGGATGATCCGTCCGTTGGGGTTGGATCGGCCGCGCGTCCTCCGCACACAGGGACCGTGGGAAACAGGACTCCGGCAGGGGGTGGCTGTGCATCGGCGGGGGATGTTCTAGATTTCGTCTCTCAGCGGGACGAGTTTCACCGCCGTCCACGACAGCGTCTCGCCACGCCCCACCCGTCCGTCTGCCAGCTACGGGCCATGCTCGCCCCCGCCGACTCCCCCGCCCTCCTCGCCCACCTGCCCTCTCTCGACCCCCCCACGCTCGCAGATCTCAGCAGAAATGCGTCCGTCATATCCTCTTCCTCTGACTCCGAGACAAGCACGACCGCCACCCTCAGGACACCCCGCCCACGCCCAACCCGCACATTTTCCTCTCCCCGTTCCCGAAGTCCCCATTCCCCTTCCTCCCAGTCCGTCCGTCCCCCGCCAGCATACCTTACCAGGGAGCTCGGTGTGTCCGACGACACTGTCAGCCGGGACCTCGCTCCCGAGTCCGTGTTGGGCCCAAGGCATACCAAGCCGCGCTCAAAATCCCGCATACGGTCAAGGTCTCGAAATCCGTCTGCAAACACGCGCCTGTCCGTCCACGACTTCGTATTTGGCGAGACCCTTGGCGAGGGTTCATATTCTACGGTGCGTGCGCACGGCGTACACAATTGCTGTGACCATGCTGATGCGCAGTATGTAATACGTCACGTTTCACCAGGTGATGCGAGCGCGGTATGCCCGCACGGGACAGGAATACGCCATCAAGATTCTTGACAAGAATCACCTGATCCGCAAAGAGAAGATGCTGGTCGCGCTCGCTGAGAAGAACACCCTCGTCAAACTTGGGGCTGGTCACCCGGGTATCATTCATCTACACTGGACGTTCCAGGACGACTGGAGTCTATGTACGTCTTCCACCACCTCGCCGGGGCATGGTTGATCAAGCGATCTAGTCTTTGTCTTGGATCTTGCTCCAAACGGCGAGATGCAATCGCGGATATCCCGGCTTGGTTCCTTATCGTTGCCCTGTGCAAGGCACTATACCGCACAGATCGTCGATGCCATCGAGTATATGCACGACAAGGATGTCATCCACAGGTACGTCCCTTTTATCAAGGACAATGACAAAGCACCCATTTGGATTCTCCCAGAGACCTCAAACCGGAGAATCTCTTGCTTGATAGCGCATTCCGGATAAAGATCACCGATTTCGGAACAGGCAAGATCCTCGAAAATAGCGGTGGGTTATCCACTCCTCGTTGATCCGTCTCTCCCCTCACGCGCTCTCACGGAATCGCAGAAGAACGTGCGAATTCGTTCGTGGGGACTGCCCAATATGTCTCTCCGGAGCTTTTGGAGCACAACGAAACATCCAAGAGGTAAGTAAGCGATCACGCTCAATCTCTGTGAATCTTACGTCGATTCTGCATAGCTCCGACCTGTGGTCACTCGGTTGCATCGTCTTCCAGATGATCGCTGGCAGGTTCGCGTTTCAGGGACTGTCCGAGTACCTCACGTGGCAAAAGATCAAGTCCCTCGATTATTCCTTTCCCGACGGCTTCGACGAAGACGCCAAGGATTTTGTAAGCAGACTTTTGGTCTGTTCCTCTTCATTTCCTCTTCATTCTCGAGTTAACCCCCTCTTTTTCCAAACATAGGTTCGCGACCCGTCTCAAAGGCTCGGCACTTCCCGAACAGCGTCATCACCGTCGCCTCTCCGTGCCCATCCTTTCTTGGTTTCCATCAACTGGGACACGCTTTGGACGGATCCGCCGCCTCCGCTCGAACCCGGTCTTGTAAAGAAGGAACCCCAAAACGGAGCAGGTGGGCTCTTTGATGTAGATGGCGAGGATGCACGATGGAATGATGTCGGTGCGAAATGGGACGCGCTTGTCAGCGCTGAGGGAAACGATGATACAGGCGAGACAGAAGGCACCCAGGCGAACGGAACCCGACTTAGGGGGGTGGACGACGACGGGTTGGGGTGGGCAGAGGACGCCCACGGTGCCGAGTTTGAAAGATACAAGCTCAGGGATGCAGGCACTTTCAGGCGCACGTCACGAATCGTGGAGGAAGTCGGGCCCATGGATGAACTCCCAGACTATACCCTCGCGGTCGTGAATGATGCTCACGTCGAACTAACCCCAAGTCCGAGGACCACGAGCGGAAACGCGAATGGGTCCCATGAAGTCGCCAAGATAGCCAATGAGATGGATAAGGAATCATCGTCGCATACCAGCATACCCCCAACGTCAACGTTGTCCTCGGTGCTGGTTCCCATACCCATTCCTACAACTCCACTCAACGGTAATCCGCCGGGATCGGGTACCAGTTCCTCGGACGGTAGCTTGGTTGACAAGTCTGTTGCCCCCGCGTTTGCTTCCCTGGAACTCGAAAGAGGCCGGAATAGAGCATTGACGCCGGTGCAAGGAAATGGACGACTGCGTGACTGCAACTTGTAAGCCAAATCGTGTTTCTACATTTCCCGATACAATGATCTCATGTCGTACGGTGATGCTAGCCTATCGGTACTCCTACTCGAAGAGACCATTCTCTTCAGCACCCAGGTCGAAGCTCGTTCTCCGAAACGGCGAGGAAGCAAGCTAAGACTTCCGATCCCCGTGTCGCCTATCCGACCAAAGACGAGGCAGCTGTTGCTGACGACTCATCGGCTATTGTGCGTCAAACAAAGAGCGGAAGGAGGCATCAGTTTGAAGTCTGAGCTGAGTCTGCGAAAGGGTGTTTGCTTGAGTTCGTGTGCAGAGAAACTAAAAGACAAGGACAAGGAGGCCAAGTCGATTGTCGAAAGTGCAGAGAGGAAGAGTGAACGCGAATTCGTAGTCTTGACGGTGCGTGCTTCGCGTAACCCTAGGGCCTCTTGTACGTGCTCATGCAGCAGTGTAGTCGACTAGGTCGCAGACGTATGCTGCCGAATCGAGTACTATCGCATCGCAGTGGGTGGACAAGATCAATACCGCGCTCTCCTTGCCCCGTTCCCCGACGTGACCAGATGAAGAACTTCACTTATATGGCCCTGCCACACATTTCTGTATACTCAGGACCGTCGTCCCCCCCCTTTTTTTTCTTCTGGCATGATTCTCTTTGATGGTTGAACAGGCAGATAACACTCGGTACACGGCTACCTCAGTGTTCGTTTTCTGTATAATAGGGCGCGTGTTTCCTTCTATTTGACACTCGTCACCGCCCGAGCGACGGTCGCACGTATCCAAGACGTGTCTGCTATTCCCCTTTTTTTGCCTACTCGGCAATGGTACACCATAGTATATTTTTCTTCCAGGTTTGTTTGTTTTGTGTAATTCTGGAGCGTTTTTCTTTTGGTCCTATACATAGACACTCATCCCTTTCTTTCTGTTTGGTGTTTTGCGCACATAATCTAATCATGCTGCGATCCGAGTTGACTCAGGAGGCGAATTCTGGCGATTGTTTTTGGTGAGGGCCAGAGGGGGGACGAAACGGTCTTTCCGAACGGTTCCTGTAGTGCTTTCTTGTAAGAGGAGAGATGGTGACCTAGATCACAGTCACGGGGGCCCGTGAATCACCGTTCCAATCACCAATCGCCTATACCCTGAAGCGTCAAACAATCTCAGAGCAGGGTTATTATTGTTGATCAGTGACGTCCAGCCCGAATTCGAGTGACAGTACTTGTTGGGATCCGTTGCGCACGCATGAAGAAAGTGGGAGCTCACTACGCCCTGTCCGCGATATGTCGTGCGTCGATTGTAGGCCATTCGTTGATGACAACCTTGCAGGGGAGAAGAGATGTCTGTACCAGAGAGGGGGGAAGGGGAACCCAGCGATGAGACGTAGTACCGCGGGTCATTTTCCTGAAGACACCTCGAGCATCGATTAGAAGAACGAAGAGGTTGTCGGACCATCTCTAGCTGACATCGCTACAAACACGGTAATGGGGGCGATAGCAATGGTTACTCTCCAGGGAAATAGAACAAGGAATACTTGCCCGTTTTATGGGGGGGGGAGCCTTTTGCCCCTCGGATAGCAAGGACTCCAGACTGCCCCGTGCCTACTCTCCCCCCGGAGAGATTCGGACAGCCTCTGTCATGGGAACGT
Source organism: Boletellus ananiceps (assembly GCA_038089975.1). Lineage (NCBI taxonomy): Eukaryota > Fungi > Basidiomycota > Agaricomycetes > Boletales > Boletaceae > Boletellus > Boletellus ananiceps. The sequence goes on along the minus strand of JBBPLV010000293.1, from coordinate 15,752 downwards.
ACTTGTATGGAGCCACCCACGCTGATCTGATATGGATGGTTAGTCACAATAAGACGGTTTGCCGTTACCTAGTAGACTGTTCACAGAACAGTACATCCCAGAAGCACCCGTCGGCCGACCGACACTCGGAGTCCACAGATGGCAACAGCGGACACCGCCTGGTCCATGGTATTCTGCAAGGTACTGGGCGACAAGTTATGTGAGTTGGTACCCTTTCGCAACGGTGTGCGACACGCGGATCGCCTAGTAACAATGCTTGGGGTGCCTCCGTAGCCAAGCTATAAACTTACCTCGGGGTTCTGAATTCTATCCACGGTTTGAATCGAGTCTGGCCAGCTCGTCGTCCATCCGTTCTAAATGGTAGTGCACGGCCCGGCGTCTTCCCTTGCATTCAGCGCTTCCCTGGAAAGCATGGACGTTGCATCACTGGCCCAACATTTAATAGCGGGATTCAGAGTAGAAAACGAGCCCCATTTTGGGGCCGTTTTTGGTGCCGTTTTGAAAGTCGTTTTGGATAGTAAAATCCAAAACGACTCCAGGCTTGCCTGGTCAGTGCGAGGGCAGTGTGCGACATGAGCACGGACCCGCCACTAGGCCTGAGGCGGCGTGTCTGCTGGCAACAGAGGCTGAGTCCAGCCTATCCGGATCGCTACATGACCGGGAGAACATAGGTTAGATGTCGGTCGTTCTCATTTCTTTTCCAGTATTTGCCTTCAGCTCAGAAAGGGAAATCAAACAACCTACTATGTTGGTGAAAGTCGCCCGAATGCCAGGTCATTGAATACACCCGTTGCATACACAGCGCAACTCAAGCATCGAACCCATCAAGTGCTATGTCGGACCAGGAAGGATAAAAATTACTGAGACTAGGACAACGTCATGAGTACTCCGACGATTCTCAGATAATGCTTTATTGACACTACTAAGAGCGCTCCGACAGAACTCGTTTTGCTAGCTCGAACGCGTTCTTCTATCGCCTCCTGTAGATGTCCCTGTCCTCAGGATGATAATGCTCATAGCTCAACAGTCAGTTATGAAACCAAAATTCACGTTTGCGACAAAGGAGCGGGAAATGATCTGCAAAGAACACAGCCATCGCTGGTATGGACGCTGCCTTGATAGCAGAGTCCACAATGTTCATGTCAAAATAGCGCTGCACACCCGTCCTATTTTCTGCTGTCGTTCGTGTGGACGAGGGGAGATAGTAACCCCGTGTGTCGGGGACAATGCAAATATATGATAGCGATGGACACTGCTCCAGCAGCCGTGATAGGCCGGCTGGCGTGATTCCGGGAGCTCCCCATCCATGTGACTCGTTTATGATCAGTGATTTGAGCTGTGGACTTTTGGATGCGAGCTCCAGTATATCGCCATCCTTTAATTCCACAGTGCATTCAAGATCGATTCTTAGCTCTGCGAGATTATGGGCTACTAAGGGATGCATGTCCTCGAGCGTGAGCGACCTTGATTGTTGGATAGTCAGGTCGAAGATCTCGTCTGGGAGCTGTAATATAGAGGAAATGACAGGCAACTCGGAACTACACGCTTTTGTAAGCGCTATGAAGAGCCGTTTGATAACATGCCAGCAATAGGACGTGGAGTAAAAGGGAACGGACACCTTTGTGGCGGCCGGGAGGAGTATGTTGGTTAACAGCCTAGAAATGGTCGTGACCCATCTGGTCGATATACTCAGGTTTTGTAATGCAGGAAAGGTGAGTAGGCGGTTGGAGGATAATATTTGGTCCACTAGTTCATTGCTCGGCATAAAGGAAAATTCCGTCAAGCCGGGGGTGCAAGAAAGATGAGTGAACGTGTCAATATCCAAGCTAATACTGGGGCAGGTGATCGTCCGAAGGTGGGCCCAGCGACGGATTTGCTGGCACATGGTTACGTCAATTCCGTTTGGGTACCGCTCATAGACGGTGGCCAACCGAACGCTTTCCAAGTTAGGACAGCTAGACCCGAGCGACTTGAGGAGGCCGTTGCACGGCGAAGTATCCGACAGTGAGAATTGGAGGTGAATCCACCTTAGCTTCGGAGCAACAATGTGGCTGATCAGAGGGATAGTCTGGTCTGTGGTGAAGAACCACAATCGTTGAATATTTGGGAAGAGCGGATCGGCCATTGATAGCGGCCAAAGGTCTGCAAGAGATTCTGTGTGGAGGCACTCGGCCCCGGCTCACCGATATTATCTCCAGTGTGCGGACACGGCACATATAACCTTTAACGGTATGTTGTTCAGCTTTATCCAGCCGTCTTCGGAACGCATATATCTGTGTGTAATCAGTCGCTACCTCCAATGCAACAAGCAAAGCCCTCACCGGATGACCAGGATCTGAGCCTTCTTTACAACACACAGCAGGAAGACACCGTAATAGAGCGGTTGGATCCCTCAATGTTTCCCATAATACGTTCAGCGCTGGCTCTTTGAAGAGCTGGCATGTCCGGGCTAATGCAACAATGTCGGCACCTCGGCGGCCCTTCTCCGATTGAGATGCAAAGCGAGAACGGGAGTAGCAATAGCGAAAGATGAGATACATGATCTCTCCGAGGTAAAGCGCACGATGCATTTCAGTGTGCAGCGAGACTGAAGATGTCCGTTGAACTTCAGCTTTGGTTTGAATAGCTGCCAGTCACGGCGCACCACAATGTCGATCACGTAAACCATAGCTAAGAGTCGTCGCCTCCAACTTCCGTTCGGGCCAACTGCATCTGGTTAATTAATTCTCGATGAGTGGATGCAAAACGCCTTGCACCTTTCTGTGTCCCCACTGCGATTTTTATAGACTCCCTTCAAGTCGGCTCAAGCTGTTCCTGTCTTCAACGCTGACTTCTCAGCTACTTCTCAGCCTTTTCTGTTTCACACGCAAGAACTCCACCTTGGAACACGCAACGCTGCAGGTCCCACCGCAAGAGTATCCGAATGTCGTTTGCACCAACCGGTGCATGACAGATACCTTTCCTTCCAACTACTCCAAGTAAGTTGAACTGACGGCCCCAAAACACTCCCCAGAAGCAAATCCGCCGCCAAGCAATACCTCAACAAAGACTTCAAAAACCTCCGCCGAACTATACTCCAGACCTCCCCTAGAGCAGAACGTGCGCTCACACTAGACCCCTCTCTACCCTCACCACGCTTTCTACGCCTAGTCGCCGACCTACCCCGAAACCAAGCCCCCCTCACATTCCAGCTCCAGGCGGGACACGTCCCACTCAACAACCACCTGCACCGAATCCAAAAGAGCGATACCCCAGTGTGCCCACTGTAGATGGTCGACGGGGTTCGGCGACCGAGGTAAGCGAGTTCGAAGGGGACAGCGACAGAGAGCCGCGGTGAAGGGGAGTGGGTTAGGTGGGCGACGGGCGGTGAGATGACACGAGCGGACACAAGTCGCTCGTCGTCGATTTCGAAAAGCGGAATCGGGTGACTTTGGATGAGAGCGGGAGCGAGATCGGAAGGGAACTACGGTAGAATAGGACTATGATATGATGGTCCGATGATGGTGTACATGACCTAAATACTGTATGTGATAAAGAAACTCGTGGTACGACTAAATGGGAAGGGATGAGCATAAAGTGTCGACAATAACAAAAGGGATAACAGGAAAGGGGTGGACAAGTATATTATAAGCGTCTACAAAAGAGATGAAAGGGGCAGAAAAGAAAAGGGAAAGATGGACGGTCGTAGGTAACGATGGACTGCGGCCTTGATGACACGGCTGTGCGCGAACGCCGTGCGTTCCTTACACCACACGGTCCCGAAAGACGTAAAACCATCCCGCACTTCCTGCTCTTTTGTCCGACTTACGCCCAACAGCGTAGTACCCTCCAAAACAAGCTCAGGCACAGAGCCCGGGACCTTTCCACACTACTCGACGACCCAAGCGGCATCAAACACCCCCTCAGATATGTTCACACAACGAGACGACTCAAAACACACTCGGTAACCTCCTGCCGCCGAGAGACACCCACTGACGAAACTCCCAGTAGCCCACCCGACAGCCAACGAACCCGACACCTCACCACCCCAGCTGCAACATGGCGTACCCAACCCACCCATCCAGCCCAAAGCTCGGGCGACGTCCCTCAAGACGCCACCTTAGCCGCACTCCGCCCCGTGCAGGCCCAAAACCAACTCCATACAACCCACACATCCGCACATAGATGTGATCAACCACCTACACCACACTGCACATATCAACCGCACTAGATACACACACCATACCCGTCAACGGGGCCACCATCCATCCAGATACGATTTAAAACAACCTACACTGTATAATAGAATTACATACACCACCCACAATGTAAATGCCTGACAAGGCCCGCGCCTTACTGGACAATAAACGAGGACCACAAAAAAAAAGACTACAAACCTTACTCGGCGATCACTCAAGCCTGCAGACAGGATGTATGCTAAGCTCTTAGGTCAGTCGCTGTTGGGTACTAGTAGTAGTGGAGAGCAGTCACGTCGTAACTAATTCAGGTAACATCAACGCCACAGTCACTCATGATACGTGATTTTACTTACAATGTCTTGATTGTTTGTAGTTATTCGGTCTCGAATGGGCAGCACCGTGATTATACTGCGCTTATAACCACATGAGGCGCAGTAAGGGGTCAGTGGAAGGTACGCGTGTGGTTTTAACGCGGTGTATGATGTGTTTACCTATCTATGGAGACCCACTTCCACAGACCACAGAATTGTAGTCAGTCATATCAGGGGATTCAAGTTCCGTTAACCCTCGTGGCCAGTGGCCAGTGCTTGTCGAGGCCGGTTAGAACTGGTCGTGATCCTCAATGTACGCAGGGTCCGACTAACTGTCCAGCTGAGCGGCGGCTGTGTTCGTGTACGTGAGATTGTATTGTACTTCAGAACCTTGCCTCCTGAGTGGCACAATTTATTAAGACTGATGGTCCAGTGGCCGCCCCGTCCTTTCACCGCTGCTTCGTGGCTTACATTCCAGCATGTCTCGCCCCGCAAGTATTGATGTCCTTGAGTCATCCCAACGCGACCAGAGTGGTCAAGAGACTCCCCCAGAAGACAGTGACGAGAAGTCCTTTCACGCAAAGCACGATGTTGAGGCCTTCAGCCTCAAGCCAGCTGAGGGTGCCGAGTTCGCTGTATTAAGGGATGAACGTGATATTGCAACCCACGTCATATCTGTCTCTGATGACCCAAGTCTCAGCCCTTGGACTTTCCGTGCCTTCTTCATCGGCATTGGGCTATCTGCCTTCGGAGGCGTTCTTGGTGTGTGATATCATTTTCACGTTGATCTCTCTCTCGTGATTTTTCAAAGCCGAGATATATTATTTCAAGCCGGTGGGTCGCACTCACTCTTCCAAATGCATTCTCTTTATCATCATCATCAGCAAACTGTGTCCGTTTCTTTAATGTTCCTTGCCATTGTATCGTATATTTTGGGAGTCTTCACGGAAACCTTCATTCCTCGCCGTGGCTACTTGAGGTGGCTCAACCCGGTAAACGGTTCATTGATCTTGATTCCCTGACTGACCGTGATCATGTATCATCAGGGTCCATTCAACAAGAAAGAGAACGCCTTTGTCATTATCATGGCCAGCGCAGCAGCAAACTCTGCCCTTGGTACCGAAGTGCTTGCAGTACAGCGCCTGTACTACAACATCACTCCTCATATGGGTGCTTCGATTTTTCTCCTCTTCTCGAGCCAGTTACTGGGTTACGGAATTGGTGGGATGATGCGCTGTACGTGCCCCTGGAAATGCTTGACTTTGTATTTGTATTGACTACCCCTGGTAGCGATTTTATTGTACCCATCAAAAATGTTGTATCCTATGGTGCTTCCTCTCGTGTCGACGCTCAACGCCCTGTACGAAGGCGGTCACGCAGCAAAGAGAAAATTGTCGACGTTTTATATCGTGTTTGGGGTGTAAGTTGTCCAATCACGGGATTCACTGTATTCCTGACTCAGCTGTGGACAGTATATTTGTTTGGGAGCTTTTTCCCGAGTGGATATTCCCGTTGCTCACCGGGCTCTCTATCTTCTGCTTGGCTAATCCAAACAGCCCTGCGTTCTCTCGTGTCTTTGGTGGCACAAATGGTAATGAAGGCCTCGGACTATTGTCTATCTGCTTTGACTGGCAGGTACGTGGCATTTGAATGTTTACATTTTATTCTGTAATCAGGATATTTTCTCTGTAGTATATTTCGGGTGGGGTCAATCCGATGACTATTCCTCTCAAAGCTCAAGTAATCCTATGTTCATTCAATGTGTCACGCAACCTAATCGCTCTTCAGGTCTCCAACTTTCTTGGCTATATTCTTTGCATGTAGGCTAACTTTCCAAGGTTTGCGTTGCATGTTAACAAGATCCCACTAGGGTCGTCTTTGTCGCGGTATATTATAAGAACATTTGGCAGGCGCAGAACTTCCCTTTCGTGCGTATCGTGCGATAAATTCCTTGGCAGTGTTTATCTCTGTTTCACCACTAGCTTTCTCAACTTCTTTACTACGAGAATGGAACACAGTACAACCAAACGTTAATCCTCAATTCAAACTACGAGGTTGACCAGACTTTACTTGCAGAACAGGGACTTCCTTGGTATTCCTCGACATGGGTGGTCAACTTACTGGCCACAAATCTGGGACTTGGCGCGACGTTCACACACCTTCTTCTCTGGAACACGAATGACCTTCGCTCTGCATGGGGTTGGGCCGACCCTCGGGTCCTCAAGGAATCAAGGGAGATGCTCGATTGGAAGTTCTGGTGGGACAACGGAACGAGAAACGAGGGTGAGAACAAAGAGATTGATCCTCACTATCTAGAGATGCTCAAAGTAAGCCGCGCGGGTCCAGTTCTGGAGCGATAGCAAAGTCTAACCGTACCAAAACAAACAGTATCCGGATGCGCAAAACAGCTGGTATTTTGTGACGTTTCTGGCCTCAGTCATTGTTGCATTGGTTGTTATTTATAAGACGGACTCCACGCTGCCTTGGTGAGTCGTATCTAGGGATTGTGCCATAAACATCCTGAACTATTATCTAAAGGTGGGGCTTTGCGATCTCGATTCTACTTGCTACGGTGTCCATTCTCTTCTTTGGAGCGCTTTATGCCATCACTGGATTGGCCTTTATCATACAACCGTACGTAACACTTCCTCTGTGCCAGTGACATAAACCAGACGCTGATGGGGGGGAAGGTTTGTACAAATGATTGGAGGGTTCCTACATCCCGGGAAGCCAATGGCAAACATGTACTTTGTGCTGTACAGCTATAGTAGGCTTGTACGGATTCCCCCATGCATTAGGTTGGCTGACATTTGCAGACACCGTAACACAGGCACAGCTGCTGCTCCGGGATCTCAAAATCGCCCAATGTCTGTCTACATTCTACATCTTCCGGGGCGAGTTTGACGCGCTTTTATAGACTCGAAGCTTCCTCCCCGTGCTGCGTTTACTGCCCAGATTATTGGCACCCTTCTCGGGGCCGTGTTGAACTTTGGTAAGCGGATTCAAATGGGCTCCCGGAACATATCCAATCGCTCATGGCCGTGCAGTGTTGATGAACTCTATCATCAATAATCAGCGCGAGATTCTTCTTTCAATCCAGGGAACGAATATTTGGTCGGGTCAGCAACCACAGCAATACAATTCTCAGGCGGTCGCTTGGGGTGGACTCGCACACGAGCTATTTTCAGCAGGACACAGGTATCAGTGGGTGTCATGGGCCTACCTACTCGGATTATTCATTCCCATCCCATTCTGGGTCGCGCATCGCTTCTGGCCAAGGCTGCGGTTTGACTATCTTTACACACCCATCGTTGCGTATGTCCCACACGGTCCAGTCCTCTGCCGAATACTGGTACTGAAAGGAAAATGACAGGTATTTCATTGGGTGGCTCAGCGTAGGGATCAACTCGTCAATCCCTTCATACTTTGTGGTTGCATTCCTCTCCCAATGGTGGCTGCGTACGCGTTGTCCTCGTTGGTTCGCTCGGTACAACTATATCGTTGCGGCCGGTGAGTTCTACAAACCGATTGAAGTTACATGATGTACCGAAGCTGAACATCGGAGCAGCGCTTGACGGCGGAACCCAAGTGATGGTGTTCATTCTTTCGTTTGCGGTTCAGGGTGCAGCCGGCACTTCCCATCTGTTTCCGAGCTGGTGGGGAGCGAACCAAGGTGGGAACTACGACCGTTGCGCGGTCCTGACGTAGGAGTTACTTGGTTCGCCAGTTGTACAAAGTCTACCAGTTAGTAAGATTGACGACCATGATTCAATCATACTGTCGGAATCCCGTTCAACAACCCTGAAGACACTGGCCACAATTTGCAAACTGGTGCTGCTGTGCGATCGCGATTCGCATGTTATCATTTTTCCTTGTAGTAATTGAGAGTGATGTCGGTGTCGATGAACAGACAGCCACTGGAGTATTCTCTGCATGCTGACCAGTCCACCAATGGATTGTCGCGATGAGCATAGAAGGTATATAGGGTTCCGACCCGTTACTGTGGGTGGGAACTACGGGATTGAACCCGGGAATTTTGAGTATTTTTTCCTTATTTGCTGCCATCTGTGCGTTGGCGCTTTCACCGTAGGCTATCGTGAGGGCAAGTTTGCGATCGTTGTTCAACGTTCAACGTTCGACATTTAGTGACTTAGTGGGGGACATTACAACTCAGTATTTATGTCTGTCCCACAGTACGTGCCGCCGTGATTGAAGCATAAAGTTAAAGCTGCGGCTCCCCTCAGGTTGCTCTTCTCTTCAAAATCATAAACTCTACGTAGAAGGCTCCACCATGCACTACGCACTCTGTCTCGAAGAGCTCCTCCTCAATATATTCGGTCACTTGCACCCCGCCAACACTTCTCGGCCTTCAGAGCGCAGGCTTGCTACTATTGATCTAGCCTCGCTCGCACGAACATGCCGCACATTCAAAGAACCCGCTCTTAACGTACTTTGGTCCGAACTGACCGATTTATCTCCCCTCGCGTTTTGTCTCCCCGGACGCTATCGATCATCATATGACAACGTACTCTACTTCATCCTCTCAAACTTGACGCGCGTTCACGGCTTCTTTCACAGCGCTATCTGTTCACCACACCACGCACTAATGCTGAGTGGGATACCCTTCGGGGTTACACCCGCCGTGTCCGCAGCATACTCGGCTTCGCGAGTCAGAAGGGGTCTCTGAACCATTACTCCATTTCTACGGTGTTTGGCCCTGCTCTCCATGACCCCCTCTTCCCAAATCTTCAGTCCTTGACTTGGCAAGGCGGAACGCCGACACTGCCCGTCATTCACTTCGCTGCCGCCTCAGTGACTTCCCTCGATATTCGCGGCGCCTCTGGGGAAGACGTCTCTCTGTACACAGACCTTCTCGACACCCTTGCCCCTCGGTGTCCGAATATTAAGAATGTCCGAGTCCAGGTGGTAGGTAACGAAGCTTTCAGCACGACAGTCTCTCGCCATCTGATGACATGGCCGAGGTTGCATATCGTGGACTTGCTCGACGTTTGCTTGGCCGTCGATGTGATATTACGTCTCCTCTCCATTCCTACCCTAACCTGGTTGTCATTCATGCTCAATTCGCACGACCCCTTCCCGCATCCAGCACCCAACTCTGCGATCGTGTTTTCACAACTGGTCTACCTGGAGATCGTATCTGCATCCCTGGACGTGGTCACGAACCTACTCACAAACGTCCGACTTCCGGCCGTCCAGACGGTCATTGTGCCATTCCCCACCTGCCCGTCGAAAGCGACGGTAAAGACGTACCTGGCGACGATGCGCAGAACGTGCGACTACGACACGCTGACCGACGTGCGAGTTCTCCATCTTGCGTCATTTACGGCCCACTTCCCGGGCGCCGCCAGCGATCACCCAACGACACCTTACGAGGGCGACGACCGGCTTGTCCTCACGTTCGACGACATGCTGCCGTACATGGCGTTCAACAACCTCCGGGGCGTGCACATCAACCTGGCGTGGTCCGTTGGCCTCGGTGATGACGAGTTGCTGGCGCTCGTATCGGCGTGGCCACAGATCGAATACGTGTTGATCAACGACCAGTGGGGCTGGCGCGGGGGTCCAGGGATCACCCTCTGCGGGCTGGCGGAGGTGCTGCAAGCCTGTCCGCTATTGCACGCGCTGTGCATCGGCCTCGACGCACGAAGCGCCATTGCGTTTTGCGAGCAGCGACACGACGAGGAGTTGAGGGGGGCGGGGGGGCGGTCTGCGTTGCCGAGCGCGTTCTTCCAGCTGAATGTGGCCGATTCCGTCTTGGAGCCCGACGACGTGCCGATGCTAGCTATCGGCCTCGGTGCCCTCGGAATCACGTCACACCACTTACTGGCTTGGAGTGGGTCGGAGATGAGGGACGTGCCTGGCGCAGACGGGTTTAGGACCCAGTGGACAACGTTGTTTCGCTAGCGCTCTGCTTCTGGTGTCGCTCTACCACACGCGGGTGTGCTACTACTGTCATTTTGTTTTTGTCGGAGTCGCTGACGAGGCGGCGCAAAAAGAAAAGAGACCATCGTGTTATGTGTTCTAAGAAATCCCAGTTGGAAACCTAAGGACATCATCCTACTGGTGGGCTGCTACTTCAAGCTGCTTAACATATGATTGTCATGTTCAAACTGTAAGCAACTCCCGGGAGCTACTCCTTCTGACCACTTGATATCTACACCATTAATGTCCAGTTTAAGCTGATTGACCGCTTATATAAACTTACCGTACTAACTGTACTTAGCGCAGTACACTAAGCTCCACAAGCACAATCATCACACAAGCAAAAGTAGCAGGAGTCAGAAATGCTTGCTTATCACCTTACTCGACTTATTCGGCTAAGCGCGCTGCAGGAGAAGTGGGTGTATTACTATTAAATTATGGCTACGAATTCATAGGGAAGGGGAAGATAGGCAGCTGCACGGGTAGCGGGTGCAGGTGCGGGTTGGCTGTCGAGAACCTGCTTACCCGCACATGTACCCGTCCCTAAGTACTCGCCCTCCCCACCTGCCACTTCGACCTTCTCGACCACTGCTCCAACTCCCCCGCTGCCTCGTCCAACGAGTGGCCGTGCTGGTGGCGAGTCCGTTGTGCCCGCTGGCCTCGTGGACTTGGCGCACTTTGCATTCGGGTTTGCAATGTCAGCGGCCGCTTCGCTGGCCCGCTGACATGCTGCTCTGAGCTCCTGGGGTTGTTCCGTGGCTGCGCGAGCCATCTCGCCCTCCAGCCATCTCGTCCGACCGCCGCTGCGTCCGCGCTATCACGCGCAATACGTCCACCTCATCTGTCTTCCTCGACCTTGACCACGATCACCTAGGGCCCTGCACGGGTAAACCCACAAGTGCCAGAGCCCTGACCCATACCTGACCCATGGCTAACCTGTACCCACAGACCCATGGGTCTCATTACCGACGGGTACCTCTGATGGGTACATGGGTATGTACCCGTAATGGGTTGATCCATGGGTCAATGCATGGAGCAGGAGGTGCAGGCTGTAGGCGATCGACGACAATCGACGACTGTTGTCAGCTCACCCTACGGGTCAATGGTGACATACCTAGACTACCTCTGGATCCACGTGGTCCATCAGACGAGGCCATGAGTCGAGAGAATGCACCCCCGAGCATCGAGCTTGAGGGGGTGTGCGGTGGACTTGCGAGCTGTGACGCTTGTGCCGAGCTGGGCGAGACGAACGATGGCATCGGGATCGTCGAGCCACGACGAGAATGGTTGCGACATGTCAAGGAGATCAGATGGTGGCGCTACTAGACCGAGCCGAATCAAGTTGAGGTGCGAGGAGGCTGTTCAGGCGAGCAGGTCCAACAGCGAAGCGTCGAAGGTGACGGAGAGTGCTGCCAGTGGAGCGAGGGCGAAGGCGTCAAATACATCTGGGTACGACGTGGGATGGACGACGACCACAGCGGCAAAACGAGCGCGCCGTGTTGAGGTAGTGGGCCACCGACAGGAGTTTGCTTGGGCGAGCTAAACGACATCGAGCGTGACTGGGTGCACAGAGTCGAGGGTGATGGCATCGATGCGAGTGGAGGGTGTCGGGTAAATGATGCAGCGAGTGGGGCGCACCACGACTCAAAACAGATCGGAACGCGTCAATGCGGCACCATCATACTAGACTATGGTGCTCTCAACATGCCATCGTCAGCGCTGTTGTGTGCTGCCACTTGCGAGAGTATGTGTCAGGTGATGAATGTTTGTAACGCAATAAAACCTACAGTGAGACTCACAAAACTAGATGATTCAAAGAGAAGACCTAGATCATCAAGAGCATGCGGATACGATGACAAGTGGGGCTATGAGGATGAGAGCAAGTAGACAACAGCGAGCTTTCACTGTAACATTGACACGTGACTTGCTGGTTTCAGAAAATATCATGAAGTCTGAACTTGCACGCTCACCACACCGACCAAGTACTGCGAGCAACGGCCACTGGCATCCACCCACCGTCAGTGCAAGTGCCTCACTTCTCATTCACAGTCCAAATGATTAAACCAGAACAAGATAAAAAACCTCAGTCTGAATTATTCCATATACCATGTTGGAAATTTATTTTGTGAATAATAATGCTGCCTGCTCACCATTCCAGATTGAGCCATGGGAAGGGCATTATTATTGTGTAATTCACATTGGCAACCCTATTATAGGCTTAGGGAATGGGATTACAATGGGATTATGATGTTATGTAACACACTGTAATTGGGCTATCATTTGCATTATAATGGAGATTGTTATTCATGAACACACCTGGGCATGACCTGTGAGACTTTGGGGTTTATAATGAATGCTCATGACTAATCATAGCTGCAAGAAAGTTCTGACACATGTACTAACTGTCCACTGAAGGAGCTGCTAGGGCATCTCATTATGGTTGTCTTGTCCCACCCTGGGCCATTCCCCTTGACACAGTACATGCTGTGCAGTAGGATTCTTTACTGATCACTTTTTTGTCTCATTGAGCTGTGCAACCAGACTGCCTCCATCTTTGTCCAATCATGTCATTAGAAATAGACCCATGGCCATACAACCATGATGCCTCCTTTGTCCTGTTGAGCCAGCATGGCTGTGCATGGTTGTTATCACCATCTTCACCCCATCATACTGCCAGGCCTAGACCATGTACTGTGGCTCTTTTGCTTCTTTTGTCCTGGCTTGTTTGACATATGACCCTCTATGCCCACACCTTGAACTATTGATGAGCCCAATGGCCTGTTTGGTACCTGCTTGCCACACCCATGCCCTCTTGTGCAGTCAACAGTCCTGATGGCCTGTTTGGCACACTGTTCATCACTTCCACACCCACTGTGTGGCCAGCAAACCCAATTGCCAGGGATTCAATATATGACCCACCACCTCTACACCCTCCCATGCTGTTGAGCATTCAGTGCCCACTTCTGTCCACCTGTGCCATCAATAAGCCCAATGGCTTGTTTGACACACCACCTGCAACCTCTGCTCTCTAGTGCCACAGTGCCACACACACTACCTCATAGCCACAGGTACTGGGGTAGACTTCCTAGTATTGACTGGCATGCCCATATATGCAATTGTGCCACTTTTGCAATGCATGCTGTGTATGCTGAACCCCCCTCCCCCACTGTTGACTGTGAGCACCACTACTACCTGGATGACTATCCACTTGATGCATGTGTAGGACAATCTGGATGTGGACAGGAGTCCACAGACTAGTGGTTCTGAACAGGAAGAACACTACCAGAGCAAGGACATGCCACTGTTGGGTATGCCTGTGCATTGGGAAAGCTGTATTCAAGTCAGACACTGGAAAAGTAGACACTGAGAGTGTTATATAAAGTGTACAATGTAGTTTAATATCTATAATAAATTTACTTTTCCTGTAGTATGTCTAGTTCAATAAGTTGAAGAAGTCAATAAGCATGCATTTCTGATGACTGCTACTTCTGCTTGTGTGATAATTGTACTTGCAGAGCTCAGCACACCATGCCAAGCACAGTCAGTATGATAAGTTTATATAAGCAGTCAATTAGCTTCAATTTGTGCTTTGTAATTTTACTGATACATGGATACTTCTCTTTCCTAATCTTTGAGCACCAGTTGAAATCAACTAGCTGAACCTGGTCTTCATCTATGATGAGTATGTTTGGTGATCTCAGATCGCTGAACACAAGCTGATTGGTATGCAAAATCTCCATCACTTTCAAGATCCTCTCTAGAACACCTTTAGGCTGTGAAAAGAGATGTTCATAGTATGCAGTAATTGCTTCCTGTTGACATACATAACCCATCACTGTTAGGCAACACACAGTGGTGACTCAAGATGAACTACAAGATCAGCATATGAGTAACTATTTTAAAAATGAGGGGAATACATGAGTGGAGTGAGCCCCCTTATTATAGAAAGATGGAATCCAACATGACTAAGAGTGGATATGAAGGAATGTGGAATGAGACACTAGAACAACATATCAGGGAATGATTAGGAATGGAGGGCAAACTGGAGGAAATTCTAACAATCACTACCATCACAAATCTGTTTATGACTGACTGATTGCAACATAGAAGTGGGGGTGCAAGACTATTGTTCACAAGTGATAAGGCATTAGAAAATTGAAGAAGTGTATTATGGACATGTTGTTGGATCCTTATAGTCTATGGTATTTCTCATCTTTGTTCACTTCTCTAACTGTTTCCCCCTATTCAGATGATGCTACATACTCAACATTCCCTTTGTATTCACTCCCAAGCATGGACTCCTTTGACAGTATGCTTGGCATATAATTGTAACTCTTCACTTATGGTAGTTTCCACCTACCCTCAGATGTATCACTTTCTCACCACAGTGTCTTGTTATTGTCACTGTTTCTCTATATATCATATTGGATAACTCTCATCTACCACATTCAGTATCACCACATATATCTTGAGTACAACTCTGTCCAAGTATTTATGCCCAACTGTATACCAATAGTTTTCCTAGCTAGTTCTATACAACTCTGTGTATAGATTTTTAGCCTCTGTGAATCTGTGTATGGATAGTAAGACCACTGAATTTCTATTAGTCTTCACACTACTATTGAGTATGCACTTAACAGCTAGGGTTTTATGCATATGTGTAACAAAATGCAGATATTTATGATAACTCTCAAATATTATTATACATATAAGTATATATATATAGTATATACTATAATAAATCATAAATCATAAATATATTGATTAGATGAAGTTCTATATGTCATAGCAGATATTCTACTATTATAATTTCTATAACAATGTTAAATTAATCTGATAACACTTATAATTTGCTAGTTACATAGAAATCATACAATAATTATCATTATGATCATTTGTTAATCATCTCAAAATCAATCTAACATAATATGATAAAGTATATCTTTTACTAATCAACAAACTACTATAATGATATTTGGTGAGAATATCTGTTCAATCTGATATTGTTCTAGCCATTGAATATCATGTTCATCATTAGTTATTATTGAAATTAGCTGAAAGCATGAGAAATATTGATAATAACTATATAGTACTTGCTATATAAATCTAACCTTTGTCTTTTTCTTCATTCTTGGCTTTGAGTTTCACTCTCAAAGTCAAAAGTCACTCTAAGTCTTGAAGACTCAGAGTTTGTAAATGTATACTTGTATGAGATAAAACTATAAGTGCAATTTTCACTTTTATTTTCACTTTTTGATAGTTTTACAGCCATAGTAGTACACCTTTAGTAGTATAGTCATCTATTGTCATTAGAATAAAT
>JBBPLV010000292.1:0-23896 GCA_038089975.1 Boletellus ananiceps | reverse complement strand
CGCGGCGGCGGTGGCGACCACGAGCACAACCGTCGCGCTACTTCTGGGGAGCACGGAGGAGAAGGTGACCGCGGTGGTGACCATGACGGCGGTGATCGCGGACGCGGCGGCAATCGTGGCGACGGGGATGATCACGGTCGCGGCGGTTATGGAGGAGGCCACGGCGGCGGAGGCGACCGCGGGCACAACCACCGTGTTCGCGACACCTCGGTGGTCGTCTGATCGCCTACAAGCAAAAATCACTGTAAGCATTCTTTCTTGAGTTACGATGGTACGCGAATAATAGCTCATCTCATTCTCAGTGTCCAGTTGATCTCGTGTCTTACTCTGGCATCTCGCGTTGTTCATTCCGTAGGATTCTTTCTGTGTTGGGATGGAGTGCTGGGATGTTGGGGTCGTAGTAGGGCGGGGTAAGCTGGACATGCTCTTCCGAGTTGTTTTTTTTTTTGCTACAAATCTTGTAATCCGATCGCAGTGTACAGTCTATCTTCTACCCTTTTTCACCCGGAAGTGAATTCATGTGTATTTCTTGTCTAACCAGGAGGGGGTTCTTAAGGACCAGATGGATCGTATTATTTGCGAAGCAGTTTGAGGGGAAGAAAGGTGAGGCCTTCAAAAAAATTTAAAACAATACCTGTTTATTCTTTTTCTGTTCACTCCTTGGGCGGGGCGGAAATGAACTGGCGCTTCGCTCGGTGGTCCAGGGTAGTCACGTGTGGTACGGTGTTCACAACCTCGCCGCGTCCCGTGGAGGAAAGAAAGGAACGAAACGTGCGGCGGACGTGGCATACTTACCTTGGAATTGACTTCGAGGGCTATGGCGCTGACGTCGAGCTGAGTGTGAAGGCAACCGTTCTGAAAGCCTTGTTCGGGCGAGGTGTGTGCTTGATCACCCAGGTGGTGCACTACCTCCGCACAACGCCCCTGGTCCCTCGGGGCGGGGCGGCCGCCGATGACTTCAAAATAACTGGAATGAGATGAGCGTCCAGCGGTGAACTTTGCGCCTCGTGGGGGAGGGGGCAGGGCTTACGTTTCCCCTGTCAAAGTACGTTGATCGGGGGAGAGTCTGCGCATCACAAGGTTTCCGAATCGCAATTGGACCAAAAGGGCGTGGCGCATTCGAGTGGTGTGTCTAGATGGACTCGGTGCCAGTGGAGGCCCGCGACAACAATGCGATGGGCGCCGATTCACACGCGCAAAATACACGTGGCCGGCAATTCGCACGTTCTGAAGACACTGGCCCAATACGTACGCCGACTTTGCCTGCCAGTGCAACAGCGCGTCTACTAGCGTACAGTACAGTGTCGCTAGCCTGAGCACGAGCTTGTATCCTTGGTCGTGCAGTGACTGTCAACCTATTATAATTTATTATTCTGTACCGTGATGCCGTAGCAGCGCATTCGACCCCTCTGTTGGCACAAAGCCATCCGAGCAGTCATCCTTTGGGAAGAACAGTGATGACACAAGGTCGTCCTGGCTCGTCCATGACTTGCGGAGGACACCTTCTGTCCATCAGAACGTCGACGCGGTCCAGGGATAGCGGTAGACGAGCTGCAACTACCGGAGTGTGCGAGACGTCCTCTTTCGTTTTCATCCCCCCAACCATGGTCCCGAGTGTAGCCGCGCCCGCGCAGTAAAGCAGAGTTAGGTTATTTCTCAGTGAGCCAGCCAGATAAAAATCCCACACAAAAACCCAAGGAATTTTTCAGCGTTGCAGCTCCATACCAGTCGCTACAGTAGATTGTCTTTTCCTCGGCATGCTAGAATGTATGTTACTAGCTATAGTCGTGCACGCTCGTTCTTGAGCATGTATTGCATTCCACGGGCAAACGTTTCAAGCAGTCTTGGTTTCAGTTCTGCTGCCACCGCCATCGCAATATCAACAGATTGACGGGCATACCATACACCATTGTCGCCTTTCACCGGGTTAGACCTGAAACACCTCAGGAGGTGCTTGGCAGTCCCGAGCATATAGAATCGGGTACCGCTGGGACATCCAAAATGTGCGCTACACCAGTCGATCCTGAAACAGAACCATCAGGTCTCGATACGAAAAAAGGCTACAACGCTCACATTGTACATGAGTTTACGACAAAAACCTTGTCATCACGATTACACACGTCAAACGCCTTTCCAGCATGCGCTGCGTCGAGAATAAGTTTGCTTGCCACTGACATTAAATTGTGAATGTGTTCAGGCTTCCTACACTGCGCGAGCGAATGTCGGATAGCGGTCGCGATCCCGCCCATATCCGTCGGGACAGTAGTTTGAATCTGACGAAACCCAATCGTCCGTCAATCGACTCGAATAATAGTCCACTAGAATGAACGAACAAGCTGACACATGTTCCCTCCCACATTTTTTGCGATAAAGGGAGCGCGTATGCCACGAAACTGAAAAACGACGGGTCTAATGAAGACCGACATGTTAGACATGCAAACCAACTTACGTTGCTGACATTCAAAACCACCTGCACGGGGGTATTTGTGTGCTGGTTCAATACGGTAACAACATAGGCAGAGAGACAGTCTTGCTTCGAGAGATAGTCCCGTCCCCGAGAAGAGAGTACCGAACGGAACTCGGCGAGGTCGTGACCGTCAACCCGCCACTTCAAAGCTCGAAAGTTTTTGTAGAATTCAGCGTACACTTCTCCGAATTCGGTGAGAGGGCGAGTGACGTGTAGATGGGAAACCCGGGGCCAAAACTCGGCTAACATAACGGTCGAGGGTTTTGGAAAGTGATACTTGTCAAAGGTCGGAGATGGACACTCCTGAGGTAAACCCTGGTATAGCTGGGAGAGAGTGTGCATGAAGCGGAACATTTGTACAGCATCACCTAGTCATGAGTAATCAGAGGCTTGCAAGTAGCAGGAGAGGAATTAACAAACCAAGTACGTGATGCCACGATAAACCGATGCATGTCTCGCCATCAAGAAAGGTCAATTTAAGGGAAACAAGGGGGCTACCATCATTGGCAGAGTGAGCGTTGATGGACTGACGGTCTAAGAGTGGAGATAGATTGTCCTGGACAACCCAATCGCCATCCAGGAAGGCGTCTGAGGTTTTATCGAGCATGTAATCAATATCCACGAGAACGCCAGTATTAGTGAGTTCAATCTAGAGGAAATAAAGCAATAGTTTGTTGGTTCCTCACGATCGACGCACAAACCAACGCCTATCAGTACACCGAAGCTGGCCTGCGGCATGAGGGTATAGTTGCAAGACTCTGGATAAAGCCTTCTCAAATCTATGAATATCAATTTCTGTCGGCAGGACGTAAACACTGTAGATCTGAGGCTGGTATGAGCAACCTCAGAAAAGCGATCAGAATGAGGACATACGACATGCTGGGAGATATCATAACCAGGTATATCCACGCTTGCATGGCCTGCAAGGGCAGTCGGGAACTCGGGTAATACAAGGTGCTGGACAGAGGGATGCATGCTAATCGAGTAGACAAGCGGGGGTGGCAGTTCCTGCCTGGTCACTGGGAATGACTTAAATGTCTGGCAGAGGCCAAGAGCAGGCTGAAACCGGCGGCGGCGATACAAAACTTGATCCGAAGTCTCAATCCAAAACAAATGTTCTGTCGCAGAAACACTGCGGATCCGGCCCGATTTAGCGTATTGGGAAATGACTCTAGCGATGGGATCTCCCTTGCGACCGATGGTGGAGACCCGCATTTCACCACGAAGGCCTTTGGACTCATTGAGCAACATTGTATCATGTGGTGAGTTGAGCACACAAACTCACGACGTGCCAGCAACAAGCCTGCCGTGGCCCACAGACATCTTGCGTGTTCCAAGATTGCCATGACACGCAACTTTACTATAGCACGTTGGCCAGGATGAACTCCAGGTCCGCATCCTCTTGAATCTGTGTGGTGGTCAAACCCTTCGTTGCGACGTGCTTATACTCGGCCCTGCCATCAGAAACTGTGCAAGCAACAGATCACTAGACGGTGGACGCTGTTGGGCGACAAGCCGTCCATGGGCGTCGCGCAGGGACGCACAGCTTGTGTTCACCAAGGTGGATCCTCAAGCGCAAGTCCGTCCCGCCAGAAATGTGGTCGTCCGAATCGCCACCCCCCGGGAAGAGCCGTGGTAACCCAAGGTGACCCAGGACCAAAGAAGGATACTCTGCGTCAATCCAGGGATGGATAAAATATAGCGTGGTCAGCTGCGAGAGGCCCTCTCTCGTCTTGATTCCTACAGTCCCGAGACCACTTGCTCTCGCGGTAAACCCGGATCGGACCCGCCGGGTATCAAGAACTCTCCTACTAGCTCCGAGTCCCAGGTAGACGGTGGTGAACGACGAGGCACTATGCACACGTAAACATGGCTCTCGCGACGCCTCATGATTCTCCTTGTTTATATAGACTGTCGCTCCGTGCCCAATGAAATCTCAGCGAGCAGAATTTCCGAAGGTTTTCATTAGCCGACAACCTCTCGAATTCGTGTGCTTGCGTTCGACCGTCTGGAACTTGTTCCTACCTGTGCGCGAACATTGCATCTCAACAATGGTTCTTTATCTTTTCCCCCGTCCTGTCCTGATCGATTCGTTCTGTCATCGCCGACACAAGTCCATTGAAAAATGGGGGAGCTTCAAACGCGGACGTCTGTACCACACTGTCATGAAGGCGACTACTTGTGATGTGGATGAGCACACGCGGTGTATTTCGTATCGTCCGCTCAATGACCTTCTGAATCACCACCTCCGTGTCTGATGGGTCAACGTGCATGAAGCGGTGCTCTGGAGGTATCGTTGGCAGACAATCCTCGTTGCACATGGTATCACTCACCGCATCTGCGCATTGATTGATTGAGTTTTGGAAGCATGGTTGTGTACGCACATTCTTAACTTCTTTCCCAGACACGTTGACCATTCGGAGAACGGTCCCCATAGCCTCCCTCATTCGACCTACCAAGTAGAGATAGAGCTTCGCACAGGTGCCACTCTACGATGACACCAAGCCCATCGAATACCCGCCCAAACAGCTTTGAATAACATTTCTGTATGCTTTTGCGAACAAGGGGATAAAGAGTACTTACAAGAGAGCGAACTTGCAGGGGACTCGACTAGAAGTCGTGTACGTTCGTACGATTGAATCGCACGTTCGTGGATACCGCAGGAATCTCCACGACCAACGCACGACTTGCTCTTACGAAAAACGTCAGTGTCCACGTGCATGTCGTGATACCGCAACGTGTACATGCAGTATTGAATAGCAAGTTGTCTTGCCATCAACCCTGAGAGCCAGATCGTAGACAAGGAACATCGCCTCTTCATAGTTGCCGGCCGCGCAAAGAGCGATACTAAACTAAACTGAGCGATGACGAAATTTGTACCACACAAAACGCAAACCTTGACCCACAAGAGGAAGCCGATGTTTGGGAGTCACAAAGCTGATACGTGAGACTGAACCCTGGAATCCTGCCTCACACTTCTCGTTACCAAAATGTGCAATCGCCGTCGCGATATAACTCGTAATGGAAGGCTAAATCTTGATGGACTGGGGGGAAAAAACTCTCAGGCACAAGCACGCGATTGGGTTGACATACTTACCTCTATGGCATCGTCAGTTGCTCCACGCCAACCTTGCAAGCGCGCATGTACCAATGCGTGACTAGCAAGTTTGTGATGGGCATCATTCGAGGCTCGCACGATCTCTTCCGTGAGTGTGGCTGCAGCAGCTGTCAAGTCGTTGTGTGCCTATGATCTGAACACTGCGTTGCTGACATGCAGGAGAGGCAAACGAGGAACTGGCAACTGCTGAGAACACAACCATCAGGTGAGGCGCAAAGTTGGCCTGGAAGGTGACTCACGAAATCTCCGGTTGGACCAAACGGGGTGTCTTGCCCGTCCTGCGAACGCGATGCCGATGTGCCATGTCTTGACCACCTCGGTCGAGGTATGACTGGGGGATTGCGTCATGAAGCTTTCGAATGGTCATCTCCTTGTCCTCGTAGCAAAATAACGGTTGTCAGGTGGCAGAACTACGAAAAATGCGGCGGCCGGCGGGTTCAACGATGATGCGATCTGGCTCCCACGTCCCAAGACGAAAGGTGGCCATTGGAAGTTTGGAATGGAGTGCGACAACCACACGTCCTCGCCGCTTGTTAGTCTGGGCGGAACAGTGTGTACTAGACTAAGCACTCTGAAAGGAGGGAATCTGTCCAAGGACCTAGAACTAGGACTGTACCATCTCCGTTGCCGTGAGGATTCGTGGAAACAGCAAAGACAAGTTGGTCGTTGTGACGAGACAGTGCTCAGTGGGAGTACAGCAATATCAGCCTGGGGCTTGTAATTGAAGGTCATGCATAGCCCCGATGGTCTTCACCCCATCTTGGCAAGCACTTGAAACGGTAGTTTTGCGGGTGGTCGCTGGCGTCTGGTACTCATCCAGGTGGACGCCGATATCAGCAACAAACAAGCTCAAGTCATGAGTCACATGACATGCGCCGACAAGATACCGTGGCCCCCCACTGCTCAAGCGCTCACGCTGATGGCACCTCTGCCACCATCAGCTCGTCGTGCTCAGAAAAGCACGACACGAAATTCTCCACGAGCTAGCCGAATGGTAAGCATTTGTCCATCCCGCAATCTGTATTCATCTATTGTTCGACGTCGGTTCAGGTGCAATACAGTGTATAAAAGGTCCTTCTCGCCATGCCCAGAAACCTGGGAGCAGACTAGCCGTTGCAGAGTTTCAAACTACGATTTGGAGCTGCCTCAAGAGGGAAATGGGCATTTTTCTCGACAAGGTACTCAACACTTTCGCTGAATCGTCTACCTTTCTCGATATTCATTGTTTACCTGTTATTCTAGGAGACAGCCATGTCTCCTGTAAAGGAACTTTGGGTACGCAAGCTCCTAGCTTCCCTCCCCCGTCAATCCTCCTTGAAATAAAATAAAAATTATACCCTCGTCCGCGTCCACATATATTGTTCCATGGATCCCGGGTCATAATTTCATGACATGGTAGCCTTCTGTTGACTCCTAAGCGGTGTCGCAGACGACGCTTATTTCTGGGCCAAGTAACTTTAGCCTCGTCATGCTGCCATGAATTCTTCGATCAACATCGATCTCGCGTGGAAGTCGTAGTTGCTATTGACATCAGCTTCAACTCGCGGAAACATGATACGCTTTCATCCAAAATGTCTGTCGATGCCATGCACTGCTCCGTCAGTCAGCCGCAGCGTCAGCCACCTTTCCAACCACACCTCGGTTCGCCGCTACCCCTTACTGCTTCTCAACTACCAACAACCAGGCACTTCACCTCCGCTTCAGCGGACTCCGCCTCTGGTAAGCACTTCCTTGTATCGCACTACGCACCATCCATCTGAGGATGCAGCACTGCCGAATCCTTACCCTGATGTTCGTCGTAGCAGCCCTCCACACCAAGCGGCGTCCTACTGGTATTGACAAGCCCCGCACGGCAACTGAAGAACAGCGTGTGGAGAAACTGAGGCTACTCTCTGCCGTACAACGTCGACACCGATACCCTCAACGCGCCACCCCCCCGTCTCCGCTTCCCGTTCGCCACCTATCAGCACCAAGGATGACTCGTAGCGACAATGACCGGATCGCCTGGAACCGACACGAGAAGGGTCGACGTTCGTCCCTCAGATTTCCACTCGGACGAGCGGCCCCGACTCGTGTCCGCAAGTTCATCCCGAAGCCATTGATTCTAGTCGAGAGGATGAAGGCACGTCAGCTCGGGTTCGAATCGCCACCTCGTATTGTTTCGGAAACGTGCGTTGCCTCTCATGAGTCTTCAAACCGCTCGATGAGTGCGATGGTCACTCCTGTTTCCACCCACGTGACGCCACAGCGAACGGTGACATGCAGTTTTCTTTCGTCCGGTTCGCATTCGTCCAGCAGCGTCTCCTTTCGGATGTCTTCGCGGAAAGGTGTCGCGTTCAGAAGTGGGTTTAGGATAATACCTCGTTCGAGGAGACCTCTCTCGGGCGTCACGGGGAACAGTTCGTCAAGCGCGGACACGTTCGTGGCCGATTCACCATGTTGCGGCAAACAGGCTTCCAGCGTTCCGGTACTGGTTATGGAGATCGATGCAACCGATGTCGATGTGGACGTTGAGTTTGGTACCGAGAAGAGTGCGTTCGGCACAGCGTTCATGGATTCAGCGGCAGGGGACTTTATGCACCAGACAAGTCTGTCGACCGACACTTTTGAACCCGCCATGACGAGCACGCCGTTTGCATCAGGTCAAGCAAACACCAGCGATGACCCATCACCGACGGCATTTATCGCATCGGTTGTAAACTCGAGCTGTCCACTGGAGGAGACGCCTGAGCTGGCCGACAGCTTCGAGGTGGCATCTCCCACATCTCGAGCGGTGTATCCATTCAATGCTCACAAGGGTGATTACATCGTCAAGCTTCCCAGCGCCACGTCGACCCCGTTTCTCTTGGACAAGACACGCCCCAAGTTCAGGCCGAATACCGTCACCCCGTTCTCAAGTCTCCCAAAGTCTTGTGCTCCTCCTGCAACACTTGGAAGTGCATCGCCGCCCGACTTGAAGCGCCTATCGTGCCGTGTCACATCCCCACCCCCGACGCTGGTACTGGACGGTGTCTTTGCCCTCCCAAATGCGCTGTCACCACCACTGTCGTCCTCGCCGCTACCTCTGCTCCGCCAAACGTACCACCGCTTCCCCCGGCCTCGCAAAGCGTCATCGCGACCCCGTCGACAGCCAGCGCTCCCATCATTCTCCGAGGCAGACACACACACACCCGACGTGGTCCGTGCCACTGCTCCTCAAATGGTGTCGTCTCCACGCGAGGCCCCGTCCCCGACGTCGTCTGGTGGACAACTCGATTCTGTACCCGAGTCTCCTCGGTCAAGGCTTGCCCGTGTGCTCACTGCACACGCCGAGGTACAACCGACGAGGATGGGGACAGAGATGAGGATGGAAAGGGTGCAGCAGCAGGCAAAGGGAGACCAGAATCGACGGGGACGGCGGGTATCGCTACACGTCAAGGACGTCCGGGTGTCGGACGATCCGAGGACATGGGGCGAGATCGAGGGATTGAAGATGCCGAGGATGGGTGAACTCGGCCAAGGTGGTGGCAACACCACCAGCGCTCGTGGTGAGAGTAGTGGGCGGTGCGAGGGAGGGAGCGGGGAAAGTGGAGGTGGAGGCGACGGGAAGAGCGCGATTGATCGCATGTCACTCGTGGGCGTCGGGATGGTGGCCAAGCTGCGTGCGAGGTGGGAGAGAAGCGGGGGTGGAAAGAGCGCGGTGGTGAGTGTCGGTGTTGAGGGGTGAGTTGTGTGCGCACGAAGGGATCCATCTTTCCGTCCTTGTTGTCTGTTTTTTTTTTTCCATCCCCTTCTAGTGTTGCCTCCAAGGAGGATGTGTGTGCGTATTGCGTCTTTGGTGTAGCTATCTTTTTAAATTTCGTATCGAACGATAGTCTGTTTTCAGGATCCACGGCTTTGGAGAGCACTTGCCCGGACAACGCCAAGGGTTATCCCGGATTCATCCCAGCACACCAAGAACCCTTGTATGAACGAATCCATTGGGAGGACCACTTGCTTTGAGGGATCATGTATGGGGCTCTTGCCAGTACTGCATGACCACCTGTTAGTTTGTTCCCACGGAAATCGCTTGGGTCCGGTGACGTCGACACTCCACTGTGGGGCTCACCAGTGCCAGTGGATGGCCAGAACTCCCTCCGCGGTGGTGTAGTACTGCGCCATCAAACCTTGCGCATGGTGATATAAGCATCTCGTTTGTGCCCTTGCGCACCACCCCATCATGAGCGGACTCAAGACCCGGCTGCGCGGGGTATTTCCCCCCAAACCGACGTTCAACGTAAACGACATCCCCGACCTCGTGGGCAAGGTCATCATCGTTACCGGCGCGAGCACTGGGATTGGCAAGGAGACAGCAAGGGTGCTTGTTAGACGCCCGTCTCATGTTCCGCTGTCCTGAGCGCTTCGCTAGGTTCTCCTCGGCCGTGGTGCGCGAGTGTACATTGCGGCACGAAACCAAGCACAGTCGGAAGAGACGATCCGCCAGCTGAAGCAAGAAACAGGCAACGAGGGCGTCTTTTTGAACCTCGATTTGGCCAACCTAAAGGCCGTCAAGACTGCCGCAGAGACGTTCTTGAGGTGAGTGTGGTCCCAGATGACATGATGGCGCTCTCGAACACTGAAATATCGGTGTCCACGGCAGCAAGGAAACGCAGCTCCACGTGCTCCTCAACAATGCGTGCGTAGACTCGTGTTTGTCTCGGATGGACATAGACCATGTGTTTTCGCAGCGGTGTCATGGTTCCCCCCGTCGAACGAATCACGGCCGATGGATACGACCTTCAGTTCGGAACGAACGTCCTAGGTACAGCCGTCATCCATTTCCCGCACCAAGACATTCCACCCACAAGTTGCACCGTACACAGGCCACTTCTATTTCACCAGGCTACTCCTGCCGACGTTGATCGCCACAGCCAAGACAACCTCGGACGGCAAGGCCCGAATCGTGACCACGTCCTCGTCCGTTCACCTGTCCGGCCGCCTCGACTTTGACACGTTCAAAGATTCGGAAAAGCGGCGGAAGGCTGGTTCCGGGACACTCTACTCTCAGAGCAAATTCGTACGTCCCTCAAGTTGATGAATTGAGTTTGAACCTGTGAACGCATGTGCGCAACAGGCAAATATTGTGACAGCCCTGGAACTCGCGCGGCGGTACGGCGATCAGGGCATCGTATCCATCTCCGTCAACCCGGGCAACATTAAGACGGATCTTCAGCGGCACCTCCCCTCATTCGGTCAATTCGTTTTGGTATGTCTATCACACGTCCGCACTGCGCAGGCCCAACTGAGAGGGCATGTGTGATTCCAAACAGAATACTTTGGTGTTGTATGACGTGTCGTTTGGCGCGCTGTCGCAGCTATATGCGGGAACGATGCCCGAAGCAGTGGGGTTGAACGGCAAAGTAAGCGTTTTCTAGTCCGTGTTCGCTCAATACATTGAGTTGTCTTTCCAGTACCTCGTTCCCTGGGCACGCGTTGGCACGCCTGCACCAGAGACCCAAGACCCCGAGGTCGGGAAGAAGCTCTGGAAATGGCTGGAAGAACAGGTCGAGGACGTGTGAACGACGGCTGAACGAATGCCAGTGAGAACCAGTGGCTGTGTCGGAGGCGCTACCCCCTCATGCGTTTAGCAATCTGTGTATTACGATCTGATTGTAATTGCTTCGTATAATACCATCTCAATTTTTGTAGTCCGTCGACACGCAGGGGGTTGAGCAACTCGTCTACCCCGACGACAAACCTCAAAGCTTCGTGTAGGGCTCGACTTTATCTGACACAGCGCGGTGCCGAGTTGTATCAGATTCCGCACATCTTTATGGAGTAGCCCGGCTGCTGGAACCGAACTAGGTGCACCCGTGCCCAAGCTACTCCCTACCATGACAAACCGCGACAGACGTCCTGACGAGGAGTCCCCACTCCTCCAGCCAAAAGCCAAGACACCTCTGCCATGGGCCCAGCTGAGTCTCGTCTACCTTGGCCTCATTGCGGAGCCTGTTTCGGTCGCGTATATCTTTCCCTTCATCAACCAGGTCCGTCGTCGGTTGCTTTCGGACGTGCATATAGCTGACCTCTTAGTGTGCTTGCGTCAACAACAGCTCATCGGCGAGCTGGGCATCACGGGAGGCGATGACCGCAAGATTGGCTACTATGCTGGCCTGATCGTACTACCCAGTCTACTCGCAGACATGCTCCATAACCCACCCATTTTGTATACAGGAATCGCTCTTTTTCATTACACAGGCGCTGACGACCTGGCGGTGGTGCCATTTATCCGACTTTGTCGGTCGCCGGCCCATCATTCTGCTCGGTTTGCTTGGTCTCAGTGCATCCAACCTTGCCTTTGGCCTATCGCGGACGTTGGCGACGCTCATCATTAGGTATGCGAAGCAAGCAGCCGGTCGTGTGAATGTCTGCTGAGTGGGTTTGGCCCAGTCGATGCATCTCTGGCGTGCTCAATGGGAACGTCGGCGTGATGAAGAGTTTCATCGGTGACGTCACCGACCATACCAATATGGCTCAGGCCTTTTCCATCATACCAGCCGTGTTTTGCCTGGGGGCTACTATAGCGTGCGTTTGGGAACACTAGCCAGTGCAAGGGCGCCATGTGACTTACAACACCCTGTAGTCCCCTATATGGCGGCGCGCTCGTAAAGCCGCAGGAACAGTGGCCTGATATGTTTCCTGGTGAATTCTGGGCAACATATCCGTATTTCCTACCATCGCTTGTATCAGGGTGCTTCACCCTGTTGACATTCTTGGTGTGTGCGGTCCTTTTGAAGGAGGTACGACATTGCAGTACCCTGGCCTGCCTCAAAGTCACACATTCTCGTTCTTTAGTCACTACCGTCAAAATCTGGCATAGATATTCAATCGGAGAGTTCCACAACAGAAAATGTGTTAGATGGCCCATCTATGAACGACACACAGCCCATCCCAATGTGGACCCTCATGAAAACGCGTTCCGTAATGATAGTCATTGTCAATTATGGAACACTGGCCCTCGTCGAAATCGCTCACCTTGTCCTTCTGCCCTTGTTTTATTCGTCACCAATTGAAATTGGTGGCCTTGGATTTCCGCCATCGGCCATCGGCACTTGTCTGGGGACATTCGGAATCGTGAATGGCGCCGTGCAGGCCCTCTTCTCTGCAAGAATCATAGAATGGGTCGGGCCTAAGAAATTATTTTGTCGGATCATCTTTTGGTTTTACCCGCTCACGCTCCTTTTTCCGATCATGAGTGCTATTGTTACAGCACAAGGAAGTGTCGGGCCGATAATCTGGGTCCTTCTCGTTCTCCAGCTCGCGTTGATGGTTCTCTTGGACCTGGGTTATGGTTCGTTTCACGATTCTCCAGGATGATTGACGATCTCAGGCCGGCTGTCTATGTAGCCATCATTTACTTGTTCACCACCAGAGCGGCGCCGAACAAGCATTCGCTGGGCACGACCAATGGGCTCAGTCAGACTGTGACGTCGATCGCGCGAGCTATTGGGCCGGCATTGACGACGTCGCTGTTTGCGGTGTCGAAGGAATACAATATCTTGGGAGGCAACTTGGCGTATGTGGTCTTGGCTGTGATCACGACGATCTTGCTGTTCCTGTCGTGGCATCTACCAGAGTTGAGTCTGAGAGACGAGTAATGGGAACAGACTGCTGTATTGCAGTACCAGACTAGAACATATATTCCATGTCGAATGTGTTTCGTCCTGGAACGGGGTCCTCGAAATATTTTGATATAGATGCAGTACTACAATGAAGTCCGAATGTACCGGCGGAAGTTACTGCGAAGAAAGCTCTGGCGCTAAACCCATACATCGGTGCTACGTATATGGCTGCAGAGTAGGATATCATGCTTATCACATTCCACTTGCCTTTTTTCTCTGCCTAGGGGCCGCGATAGTGTGACCACCTTGGGAGACGCGTAGGATACGAATCTGGAGTCGGCGGAGTCACGAAGAGGATCGATTCAAAGCGACCAGCCTGGACCAACACTATCATGAAGGCTCGGGAACCCACCGAAATGAGAGTGATGGCGTTGCACATGGCCACGCTGGGCCTATGAAGACATCGATAACGCCATTGTTCCCATGCTGCTTCCGAACGCTATCGTGGGGGCCCGTTTGGCTCCGCTGGCGGGGAATTCGTCGAGCTGTGTCTCAGACTCCGCTCGGGTGCACATTGTTTACAGTGAGTGCCTCGAGTTCGCGCTGCTCCGCTTCTTGTTTCGCGATGATTGCCTCTCGCCTTTTCTTCACTTCTTCTGGCGGCAGTACAGGCTTCTTCACTTGCGCTGGTGGGGCTCTAGAAAAGTGAGTTAGCCAGACATCCTCGTTGCTCAGTTGAGGTGCATCTGAGCTCACCCCTGTTCACCGTTCACGTTTTGATTCCCTGCAATATGTTGAGGGGAAGGCGCGTTGGACAGTCCAGCAGGCCTACGTCAAGGTTGAGTGAATACGCTAGGTGTTGTGCGCCGTACAAGAACGCCACAAGCTTACCCGACCTCGTCTTCCTTTGTTTCCTGGCCATGCATCCACTGTCGGTCCCACTTCCCTTCGGGCTCTTGCCAATAGCGGAAGTACATCTCCATCCGCTCCCGCCGTGCTCGTTCAACCTTGACGAGTGCTCGGACCTCGTTGGCGCGTTTGCGGATCTTTGCCACTTTATCACCCATCACGTCGATCTGCCTCAGAAGCTCCTGGTCTTGGGGAGGTATCTGCTGCATCTCCAGTATGCAGGATTTCAGCTAAGCGATGCTCGCCATGGGTGGCGTTCCCGACCGGGAGGAGACGGGATTGGCATAGTCAAGTTGCTGTTCTTCTTCCGTCATTTCTGACTCGGTCTCACTGAAGAGAGCTCGGTCGTAGTAAAGCGTAGTCGGCGGGTTTGTGGAAGGGGGTTGAATCGTGGGCCGGATGACGGCCCGGCTTCGGAGGGTTGGGGTTCTGCTACAATCAATGTGGTGTCAAAATCCTGTCGTGGCTCTCTGGGCGGTGAGTGCTCACTGGACCGAGTTGATATATTTCTGATAGGTTGAGCACACAGTGGCGCGGCTTGATTCCGTGGTGCGATGGGGCTTGAGGCACGTTCCAACCCGTCTTTGAGCTTCATTCTCTTCCGTGACGGACCCTCTTCGTCGTCCTTTGCCGGTCTATTGTGGCTCGACATCAACGTGTTGCTTTTGGTCGCATTCAGGTTGCCTTGCGCACCCTTTCTCTGCAGTGTCTGGCGGCTGAGGAGTTGTTGAATGATCGACTCGCTGCTCAAGTTGGCCTTGACGCCGTGGGCCTGGGCATCGTCAGCGGGTGGGTGCGTGTCCTGGTGCAAGAACGTGCAGACGCCTACCTTGGCAACCTTCTGGAGCTGTACTCGGCGGAGCACTCGCAGATATGCTTCGTTCAGGTTTGAATTGTCGAACGTGGTGGGTACTGTTTTGGAAACGGTACTGGGAACGACTGCTTTCGACTTGGACTTGAGTCGGAGGTTCATGGTGTACGATTTGCGGTTGGGTGGGACGGTTGATGATAAAGGGGCTGCTCGCCGAGCAGGTTTAATTCACCACCGGGTGGTTTGAAAAGTTTCAAACCCCCCGAGCGCGCGTGTTTTATAGTACACCTGGTTGAGTGGACCATGTAGATACAACAGTGCCATCACTGTCACCAAGCTCATTTTGGGATGTTAAAACAAGTGGGTATCTCCATTACACCCTGATCCTAATAACGAGTTCTGTGACCGCGTTGCGATTCTGCACCAGCACGAAGCTTATCGTGCCTGGTTCGTCCTCATGTGTTCGGGATCCTGCTATATCAGAGGTACATGTATATCGGGATTCCGTGATCCAGTAGGGAAACAGTGCGTATCTCGTCAAAACAATTTTGAAAGCGGCTGACAATGGCACCCTCGGTGGATGTCATGTCTCCTTTAGGGCTTTCCCATTTGGAATCGTGGACCTGCTACCGCTTTCTAGCTAGAGTTAGATCACCAAACTGACTGTGGGCCCCGTCTAACTCTACAGAGCCGTCTGTACAAGAGAGCCAAACGGTAAATGATCCGCCACGTCGTCGTCTCCGCAATTATACTTGCTGAATTCTCTTTCGTCTTGCCAAAAAGCCAGCCCGCCATCCACCATCCAACGTGTTCCGCGTCTCATTCGGCCCGGTGACTAATGCGCATCGTCGTTTCCATCTATTTGTGTTATTCTGGGTGGAAAACAGCGGAGGTGAGGGGCGCGACGGCGCCTGCAGGTCCCTCCTGGCGAGGTTTATGTAATCGTTTCAGATGTCCTCCGCTGCCCGCCCGCCCTCCACGACGTCGTTACAGATGTGTGGCCATCACGGTGCGCTAGTAGGTCAGTGCGGAAAAATATGACGTCGGAAGAGCGTGCACGCGTTTAGGTTGCGAAAGAGTCAAGATAACGACAGGATCGCATCGTTATTCTTCCGACGGGTTGGATGGACACGAGTACAACGTGCGCAAGACTGCACGACTTGTCATGGCTCATAGCGATCGAAAAAGGTTAGGGGTAAACGTGTACGATATATTGGGCACGCTCGTCGGTACTTTGGGAATTGTTCCAACGGGTTTCCTTTTGTTTAAGCACCCCAGCGTCTCGCGTGTTATTCCAGCGTCCGAGCCCGTATCCGAATATTGGCACGTGCACGCGCACGTAGCGGTGTTGGGTAAAGGGGTCAGGGTTTCGTCGGGCTGAGCCCTTGAAGGAATAACACTTATGTGTCTTTCGAGGATTCGATTGTAATTTCGATCCTAGGTGTTGGGAATATAGATATGCATAATTTAAGCATTCTGATGGACGCATGATGTTTGTGCCACTCACGGAGACATAGGCTGAAGGTGGGGAAACTGAAGGAGTGACGCGTAACAGTTGAGTTTCATATCGAACGAATAAGAGCAGTGACATACTCTGTAAGACAAGGTTATTCATCACCCCAACGCATCGCAGACGGGACCCAGTAGGCTCTGCCGTGGCGTTCGTCCTGTTCGTCAAGCCAAGAGAGTCCGTCGCGAAGTAGCATGTTTTCTAACGCCGCTTTCGCCCGTTCGTGTGTCCACCCGCGCCGCGTCACCAAAATCTCTTCGACGATCCTCCCTCCCTCTACCTGAGCCTCCGCAAGGATCACCCCCTGATCCTCATCAAGCTCTTTCACCACATTCCGCACCATCTTCCGCCCTCCTCCGACGTCGACTACCTCGTAACCAGCGCCAAGCGGTTGAAGCGTTTTGATGCTTTGAATGACGTCCTCTTCCGTTATCACGCCGCTCTCGACGCCCCGGAGTTTACTGACCATCCTCACCAGCTCTCCCATGTCGATGAGACCGCCGTTGCGTTCTCGCGTGCTCACACACACGTCCACGATCTGGACGCCGAGCTCGTACTGCCAGTCCCCCATGCCGAGCAGTTCGGCCCACCAGCCGCCCTGTCTAGGACCAGCAAGGGGATCAACGCCGATAGAGGCGCACATGCGCTGAAACTCGTGACGAAACCTGGGGTCGCGTCGGATGGAGTCGCGGTGGGTCTTGGCGAAGTGGGTGAGGGCGGTGCGGAACTGGGTCAGTTGGGACTGGAGGTGGTCGACCTGGGCCTTGGACAGTTCTGAGGAGAGCGTTGCGAATGAGCGCTGTGATTCTTGGTGTCGTTCGAACGCTGCTAGACCTACGCCTCCTAGACGATGCATGGCGACCCAACGCTGGAATGTCGTGGCGGGGTTGCTGATCGTTTAGATAAAGACAAAAATTTCAGCAAGTATGACCGAGAGTGCAGACTTGGGATGCCAAAGGCTCGAGAGCGCTCCTGCCTTTGCTCGCTGTGTCCCACCTTCAAAGTTCAGAGTACATCGGGAATGGTCACCTCGCGCTGACATAACTTATAGTGACACGTGATCGCACCGAGGCGATGATAGCAAACAAATGTAAATAACACGTACTGCGTGACTCTGTCATTGGCACGCGTCTCAGGTCGCTGGAAACGAGCAGCATCGCCGCGAGTTCAGGTAAACCAGTATGATGCAACCAACACCAGCACCGTCGTCCCCTACGCATTCATCCGAACCACTGGCTGAGGAAACGGTATACCCAGCACCACCTCAGAACAGAGGGAGTGCCCCTTTTTCAGTCCTTGTAGGCCTGTTCGAGAAGCTGTCCATCGAACGTAAGCCAGAACGTCGGAGGCGTCTCCTCAGCGCATGGTTCAATGTACGTGGCCTATCCGGTTCCTCTCTCATTAATTCAGACTCTTGTGGCTCAGCATTGGAGGGAGCAAGTTGGTCAGGACCTTTTTCCCGTTCTCCGCCTCGTGCTTCCTCAGGCATGTTTTTTGGTGTGCTTGTACAGAAGATGATCTCAAATTATTTGCAGAAAGATCGCGAACGTGCGGTGTATGGCCTGAAGGAGAAGAACCTCGCCAAGACTTATATCAAACTGATTCCCCTCGGGATGAGGGACCCAGATGCGATTCGACTCCTTAACTGGAAGAGACCCGTCGGGAAATATGTCTGCATTTGTGTATCTGTCGGTCGATTTTGCCTTATGTCATGTTCAGTCAGGATCCGGCGATTTCTCCAATGTGCTCTACGAAATCGTGGGCAAACGCTCCTCGGTAGTCGAGGGGTCCCTGTCTATTGAGGATCTAAATGGTATACTTGACGAGCTGTCCAAGAATATGGGCAAACAGTACGTGCGCGTTCGCTCCCGAGAGCAATAGGCTTATATTCACATTTAGAGAAGTCCAGTCCAAGGTTCTCCAGCGCGTTTACAATCGTACGACCGCTGAAGAACAGAAATGGATCGTCCGCATCGTTCTCAAAGGTACATCCATTTCTCTAAGGGCGTCTCCCGGTGATAATACGGTCCCAGATATGGTAATATCGGTCAAGGAAACAACTGTTCTTTCTGTATTTCACCCCGATGCGGAAGACTTGTTCAATACGTGCTCAGACTTGAAGAAGGTGGCATGGGAACTTTCTGATGCAACACGCAGGCTCAACGCAGAGGTTCTTGAATTTAATCCCATTCTGGAGGTCATGCTCACGCAGTAATAGGACAAGGCCATCCAGCTATTCAGAGCGTTCGCTCCAATGCTATGCAAGCGACCTCAACGCAGGATTGAAGAATCTATCAAGGAGATGCAGGGTCGTACGTTCGTCATGGAAGAAAAGCTCGATGGGGAACGCATGCAAGTTCACAAACGCGGCAACGAGTATTTCTATTGTTCGAGGTGAGAACGCAGCCTGTCAATGCAGTCCATCTCTCAAGCTTGCCGCAGGAAAGGAAAGGACTACACCCACTTGTATGGAAAGCATGTTGGAGAAGGTAGTTTGACACCGCACATTGATGCAGCATTTGACGGTCGAGTTGAAGAGTGCGTGCCCGTAGTTGCAGCTTATCGGGTATTCATCGACTCTCAGAATCATTCTGGATGGCGAAATGTTGGTCTGGGATCCTGTGTCGGAGCGGAACTTGCCCTTTGGAACTTTGAAAACTGCAGCACTTGGTGCGGGCTCAATGTGCTTTATTTGGCAAGGTCTTACTGCTTCGTCATCCCAGACAAGTCCAAAGTGGAGCACCACCCAAGACCGTGTTGTAGGTGGTTCGATTCTTTAAATTCAATTGGTTCATATATCCCTCTTTTCTAGTCAAAGTATTCGATTTACTGTACCTCAATGGCATGTCTCTTCACAAGAAGTCCCTCAAGTTTCGAAAACGAAATCTACGAGCTTGCATCCAACAAATTCCAGGGCGGATAGAGTTTGTGGTCGAGTTCGAAGGCAAGACTGCCAAAGATGTAAGACAGAGAATGGACGAGGTCATGGCTACAAGGGGAGAAGGTCTTATCTTGAAGCACCCGGACTCCGAATATACCCTTAATGGGCGTAATAAGGACTGGATCAAGGTGAAGCCAGAGTACATGGTATGTCTCCTTCTGCGCGCTTCCTCTGCTTTATTCACCGTCTCATGTCAGGACGACTTGGGAGAAACTGTAGATGTACTAGTTGTCGGTAGGTGTTATACAATGTGCCGCTAATACTTGCTGACCAATGACCAGCGGGAAACTATGGAACCAGGAAGCGATCAGGCGGCGTATCTACTCTAATATGCGCTGTACTGGATGATAGACACACGGAAGATGGCGAACCAAGGTCAGAGGTCCCGGTCCTTGGTCACCGTTTATTTCGCGTACCGACACACCCTGCAGGTACACTACCTTTGTACGGATTGGCTCAGGCTTGAGCTTCGCAGACTACATATGGATACGCCAAAAGCCTTGGAAGGAATGGGATCCAAAAAATCCTCCGGAGTTTATACAAACCGCAAAACACTCACACGAAGACAAGGGTGACGTTTATATCGAACCTGCAGAGTACGGCTCTCACGTCGTCTGTTTCGTTGTCTGACATGCTGGTAGTTCCTTCATATTGAGGGTAAAAGCTGCTGAGATAACCAGCACCGGTGATTCATCGACTCAGCATACTTCTGGTCTCGAGATTAACCTCACTACAGATCAGTATCACATTGGCTTCACGATGCGTTTCCCGCGGGCTCTGTCTATACGAGACGACCTAGGGATTGAGGATTGCATGACTGCCTCTGGTCTGTTCTTTTTGTCTGTATGCACCTGCCGCTGACTCAAATTCGTCAGCTATTTTGGAGACTACGCGCATGGAGCGCAAGAGGAAGATGGGGAAAGACGCAAGGTGCGCCCTTGTCACCATTTCATTTCCCGATGATTATGACACTAATTATAGTTTCAACGACCGAAAGAAAAAAAGAAAAAAGACAGCAAAGAAGGTTGCTCGAGACCTTTCCCAATGCTCACTGACAAACATTCCTCTCGTAGCCGATGCTCCTGCCGCAATATCAAGGTCCGAGTGGTGATTCAGTCCAAGTCGAGTCGGAGTTGTTCGAAGGTATGAAGTTCAGTGAGTACAGGGCATCCGTGCGGTCATCGAACCGAGTTTGAGGCGTTTGGAAGTGGTCTCTGCAGACCCAAAGTCAAAGACTGGCGAACAGGACCGGAAAGAACTGATGAAATTGTGCGAACTACATGGTCGGTGTTATTGTATCACTCATTCCTGAGCAGGATCTATGCGAATGGGGGAAGTTGTGTCCAAGTGGTGACGCCCCAGCAATCCGCAATGGTTATTTACGGGGGAAATACAACACGTATGCTGTTGCTTCTTCCGGGACGACATCATATTAACGGACGTCACAATAGCCTACGACATTAAGTTATTGGTCAACAAAGGCACAGTCGATATCGTTCGGCCACGGTGGGTTTTAGATTGTGTTGCGAGGGATGAATTGGTTCCTCTGAAGAAGAGGTGCGTAGGCCGTGATGGGCAAAATTTGGTTTAGTTAAAGGGCTTCACAAATCTTACAGATACTTCTTCCATCCATCGGGCGATCGACAAACCTCTGCTGAATACAATGAACTTGACAGCGAGGAAGACGTGGAAATGGGCGACGAACCACGGCAACCATCTCAAGAACAAGACTCCAGTCTTAGGGTTTCGACGACTCCGGAAGGTACCGAAGCCGGGCTAGAGCCCGCAGAGGATGTCGATCCGGCTCTTGCTGACTGGTTGCGTGTGGATGCCAAACACGTGGCTCCCGAGGACAGCGAGACAGAGCCTGAGAGTGACGTCGATTCCCTGAATGATGATGCTGGCAGGGATATCGAGGAATGGATAGACGTGGGACCGAGCGGTAGCGAGACCCTTGAATCATTTCAAGCTTTGGTAAGGCATTCATATCTACTCCCGCAGCAAGTGCTTCACCAGGATTGCAACGAGCAGTCTCTATCCGAAGAGAAAACACAAGTACAAGTGAGAGTCATTACCTGCTGTATGGTTTCGTGGTTGATGATGAACAGCGGTCCGAGGATGTTGCTATGGGCGATGGTTCGGAGCGCGAGTACGATACTAACCTTATATTTAAGCATCTGTACGGATCTATCATGGCCTGTATTTTTGCATGTCACGCTCACCAGATCCATTGTATTTATAGCTGCTTCTACATCGATACCCCGGAAAGTGCACGCAAGAATGGGATGACTGTAAATACGAAATATGAGAAGGTAGTTTCTGATCAGTTGCGTTTTCGTCGATTTCTCCGTCAGAACGAATTGGGCGCTCACATCTATACAAGCCTTGTCAAGGTTTCTCGGAACATTGAAGAAAACGGAGGGAAAGTTGTCGATCTCGACAATCCCAAGCTAACTCACGTCGTTCTTGATAAGCGGGACGTGTCTCGTAGGATAACTCTCATGCAACTCACCTCAAAGTAAAACACCTATCCTTCATGGGTCACTCAAATTGACAATGTCCCAGGCCCAAGCGGCGTCGGCTCATTATATCGGACTATATACAGGCATGTTTGGATGAAGAGACTTTGCTTGACGAGGAGGGTGCGTCAAACTCACTCCCTGTTCCTGCAGACGAGGTCTCACAGTTCTAACGATCAGAGTTTGTACCTTGAAGAGGTTATGCGTTTATGCATGTGCACTGCATATTTTTCGTGTTCACACGAGAAGGCTCTTGAAAGGCTTGTCTACAGGTTGTATCACGGAAGTAGCCGTTGTCTCACTCAGATCTGTTTCTCATTTCATCCCTGTATCTGGCCATGTGCCTGTAAATCGTAGCGCCCCAGGAGGCTAATCAATTAATGAGTGAGTAAGCATTTGCCTCTCGGGATCGTTCTTATGTCAGAAACGAAGCGTAGCTTGGCAAAAATTATGAAAGTGAGAACGGAGGGTAGCCTTAATACAAGCCTAGAGGGCCCCCAGGAAGGGTTTACATAAGTCCATTACCAGCATGCCGAACTCGGACAGTTTATCAACGCCGCGACCCAGTAGCCCGTACAAGCAGTCTTACAACATAGCGAGAAAAAGAGTGGGGACTGCACTCCTGCCAGTCTTGGGATGCTCGCAAAGATCCTTGCTAATGAAGAAATTGTGAATCGTTTGCGGTCTCATTACCATTGACTTCGAGTACCATGTTGACTCGCTGTACGTGATCACCAAGTAGTCTTTAACAGATCTATCGTGGTCTCTCACGGTCTCATAACAAGTCCGATTGTTCCCTGTCAGTTACAGTACCTATACCGCATATTATTAGACAAATAAGTAGGCTATTGTTGCTTGGCACACCGCGGAAGAGCACGAGGAGTCGTCAAGGACTCGGGTTAGATTCTTACCAGTTCCAGAGTCCAGAGAATTCATACTCTGTGTGTCTGAGTCGCTTGTTTCGTACATGCCACATGCCAGGACCGAGCACTCCGCTGAAACTAGAGAGGATCTTGCCAAAACGGTTGGAAGGTGCCGTTTTCAATCTTGGTGTGGGGCATACCAGTGCTGACGATTATGCGATCTATTACATCGAATCGAATCACGGTCGACCTTCCCCGGCGAACCTGGAGGTACTACTAGTACGACCGAAACTGCCACGGGCGTCCCTGGATATCCAGGTGGAGGTTGCCTGTGCTACACCTGTGTGCCGTGCTGGTGATGTTAATCTAGGCCGGGCTGGTATGGTGTCTATTTAGCGTACTGTACTTTGCACGTGTGAATCGCCCGCTCACGAGGTTATCGTGGGCTCCCACTGTCTACCAAGGCACACATCACTCGAATCCTCCCTCAGGCGCAACGCGCTGCGCTCTCCAACCATCAAAGATTGTAAAACTTGAAGCACACAGAGTCTCCGCTACATCAGCATATTTTAATTGAAGCCCTTCTCGATGCTAGTAACAGTACAGCGCGATCCGATCCCAAAAAAATTCGTGGCAAGAAACAAAACAAAACTTTTGTCAAGCACGTTCAACTCACCCCGCCCCGCTACGACCCAACGTCCCAGCACCACATCCCAACGCAAAAAAGAATCCCACGGAATGAGCAACCCGAGATGCCTGAGAGAGGCGCGCGGTTAACTGGACACTGAGAACAAGATGAGCTACAGTTCGCGCGCCGCAGTAACTCAAAAGAACACTTACTGCTATCTTTGCTTTCAGGCGCTCAGGCGACCACCGAAGTGTCGCTCGTACGGGGGTGGTGATCATGGTGATCACGATCATGGTCACGGTCATGATCATGGTGGTCACGGTCTCCCCTGTGCTCCTCCGTGGTGGCACGGGCGTGCGGGTGGCGATCATGGTGGTGGTCGCGGTCATGGTCGCGGTCGTGATCACCGCCATGGTCATGGTGGTCACGGTCTCCCCTGTGCTCCTCCGCGGTGGCGCGAGCGTGTGGGTGGCGGTCATGGTGGTGGTCGCGGTCGTGATCACCGCCATGGTCATGGTGGTCACGGTCTCCTCTGTGCTCCTCCGCGGTG
>JBBPLV010000291.1:0-23934 GCA_038089975.1 Boletellus ananiceps | reverse complement strand
GCGTCTAGCGTCCGTGTGATGCGTGTAGGTACGACTTGCCAAGAAGACAGACGCGACGCTCACCTCGCTCTTCTCGTTCACGGGGACTATCCAGTCGATTCCAGAGCCGTTTAGGGGAATTGGGGGCAGGCCAGAGGGCGACGCCAAGGTTTGGCGTTGGGAAGACAAGGGTACTTGCCCTTGCCGGGTGCGCGCAGGTCGTGGGACTGGTATGCGATCAAAGTCGGTGTACGGGTTGTCGTGAGACGTAGAAAGGGTATGATAACCTTCCGGGAGGTGACCGAGGAGATGTCGCTCCGGGGATGGGGTCTGGGCCCGAGCGTCGTGTCCGGCGACCAAGCCGCTATCCCCTGAGGCAGGCGTGGGGGGCTGGCCATGATCGGGTTGGGACGTGGTGTGGTGGACGGGCTGGGGCTGCGTGGTAGGGCTCCGCGTAGCTCTCTGGGTGTCCATGCTATCGGGACGGAGATGCGGGGAGCACCAGGAGCGAAACGGCCCAGTGCGGGACGGGAGCCTCGAGGCAGTTTAAATAAATGCATATTCTGGTGTCGGATGCTCTCCGGCAAGCGTTCGCCCGACGCTGTTCGGCTCAGGGTCGGTGAAACATCGGCGTGGGCGAGGTCACACGGAGAACAGCCGCACTAGAGTCGCTTTTAGGTACCGGTGCGAGAGCCTTCAATCGCCGCCGTGGTGGTGACCATTCAGATACAGTCAACTCCCTCTTAACACATACACAAAAGTATGTCTTTTAAGGGAGTATGGGTTACCAGGGAGGCCACATAGTGATAGCCGAGAACTTGGGACAACCAAGAATTATGGGTTACAACTCACAAGGGAGTATGGCTTATGTGAGGTATGTGTTAAGAGGGAGTCGACTGTAATTCATCATTTCGGGTCAGCTCAGGCATTCACCGTGAACAATACTTGCGAGGCTGAAAACCCCCACCAATCGGCACACTTTGTTAGGGAACGCCGGTCTCTACATTACAAGAGTGGCATGCACCACAAGGTCAGAAAGCATCCGCCAGCACAATGCTATGCCTGCTAGGTGTTACGATCCGACGGGTCAAAATGGTTACGATACTCAAAGGACCGAACAACGGCGAAGAACGTCCCCCCGCCGCGGATTCAATATCCTTCAGCCGAACAACGCCAAGTCTCAATACGGACATCGTCGCATGGACTTCCATGACAGAAGTACCGGCTTGCATAATGAACACGACCGGAATCCATGCAGGTACACCACTGTGCTCATAACCGATCGCCAGTCTTGTCAAGCACATTCAAGGTCAATATACAGTCTTTCATAAAAAATAAGTTAGGGCAAAGTACTGCCATGCATTTTCTTATGCCGTTCCTGAAACGCAGCGCCGTCCGAATCTATGGAGGAGGTCGAGTCCAGGCGCCGATAAGTCGTACAGGAAGCGCACGAAAAGTCCGTAGCGCATTTGTCAGAAATAACCACACGATGTGAATCAAAGTCGGCCTCGATGCCGATCTCTAGAGACAAAGATCAGCGGTGTTTACGATAGGTCGAGAAAATAGAGCCTCACCGCAAACGACAGGGGCAAAGGTACAAAGAGTGACATATCGCTCATGGTACATCCTGGGTGGGGCCGAATCCTGCCGTTAAGAGTTCCCTTTTAAACCTAGTTTAGTGGACGGCAGGTTGGAACGCTCACTATGGACGTTACCGAGCAACTCTTCAAATCTCCGCCGTAGGTCTTCCAGCCGTCCGTCCAACCCGTTTTCTGGGGTGCTGTATTCATGAGCATGGTCCATCTGGAGGACTTTGCATTCCCGTAAAAACTGTTCGAGATCCTTGGTTCGCGCGATGGACAACTCGGGTTCCCCAGACCCACGGGCGCGGGCCAGGTACGATGCAACTAGCGTGGACAAACCGCCTACAACAGTGATGAAACCACGAGTCACGTCGAATTCAGGTGGTACACACCCAAAATCGCAGTTGAAACTTGGGCCTTTTTCGTTCCCGTTGAGTGCAACTGTTTTTTCGAGTAACTCGCGAATCATACTTGCCTGCCTGCCATTCGTGACGGCTGCTGCAATGCCTGTTGTCAAAGCCCC
The DNA here is from genome assembly GCA_038089975.1 of Boletellus ananiceps. NCBI lineage: Eukaryota > Fungi > Basidiomycota > Agaricomycetes > Boletales > Boletaceae > Boletellus > Boletellus ananiceps. Next base: position 21,849 of record JBBPLV010000291.1, on the reverse strand, counting down.
CAAGAGTACCTGCATGCCAATCGCGATATTGAGCGTGTAACCCGTCCACAACGCTACAGTTAGCGTACAGAAGCCTGCCGTTAGTATGGGAAGAAAACCAGAAAAAAAAGTGGGACGCGTGTAGACCAACCTTTCTTAGCACACTTGTCCCTTTCTGTGACGGCATGGTCAATCGTCGGCTGAAGGCGCTCGCCGACGGTGCGACGTGTCTAGTGTCCGTGGGACGCGTGAAGACACGAACTCTAGCATATCCCCGTCCCCCAAAAGAAGAAAAGGGGACGTGACACTCACCCCGTTTTTTTCATCCACAGGAACTATCCAATCGATTGCGGAGCCGCTTAGAGGTGCTGGGGGGAGTCCAGTGACAGACGCCAAAGTATGGCGTGGTGAAGACACGCGTACATGCCCTTCTCGGCCGCGCAGGGGTCGCGGCGCTGGGGTTGGAGCTGGCGCTGTAACGCGTTCACGGTCAGCGCACGGGTTGTCGTGAGAGTGGGAATGGGGGAGGGCAGGATGGCGCTCAGAGGGCGGTGGATTACTGAGATGCCGTTCCGTGGACGAGGGCTGGCTCTGAGTTGGAGCGTCGCCCTCACGGTGCCCGGTGGCCCTGGCCCCATTGCTGTCGCCCCCTGAGCCCGCGGGCGAGAGGACCTGGGTGTGTTCGGGCTGGGGCGCGGTGTCGTGGGACGTCGCGGGGGACTGTGCGGGCCTCTCGTTGTCCATGCTATCGAGGTGGAGATGGGGCTGGGGCCACTGGCGCCCGGGAACAAAAGGACCGCGTCCCGCAACATGGTAGCCTCGAGGTTGATTAAATAAACCCACACGCCGAGGACGCCAGCCCACGCGTGTATTGGCCGCTTTCGTTTCGCCGACGGGTTTCTGGCTCTGGCCAACCCTCGTCCGAGGTTGTTCGGTTCTGGATCAGGGGCCTACGGTCTGGCCACTCCCTGAGTCACAGGGTGACCCACGCTAACATCGCTGTCTTCACATTGTCTTATAAGTAGCGGGACCAAACCCCTTCTCATTACGCCCGGATAATCTCCCGTGTGCCGGGCACTAAAGCCTTGATAGACGTTTTTGTCGTGGTCTGCGTGTGAAACGTTCGGGGCTTATTCTCGCTATCGTTGTTCGGGTCCAAAAATATACTGTAGTTGACTTGCTCATAACGAAAATAACTAGGTTTTGGTAGTATACATTATGAGCAAGTCAACTGTACTAGGGAAACCTCATTTTGACGGAGCTGCTCCGGTGGGTCTCGCCGGGTAGTGACGCCAGGCGGCTCCGATATGTGCTGGCAGACGAGCCTACTTGACCATCAATCCACTCTGCCATAGCAGCCGGCAGTGCGTAATCCTTGATCTTGCTTTGTGGCGGATATCTGGTAGGCGCTTTGTCGCGATCGGGGGTCGAGTCGCTAGTCCAATATCGTTCCGAGGAGAATCAAATCTCAATACAGTTCAATGCCCGCGCTAGGTGCTGGCTTTCGTATCTCCACAAGTTGGTACCGGTATGCACAGTCAGCGTAATTTCCCTACAAGGGTGAACTCGAGCAGGTATATTACTATTCCCCCAGATTTCCAAGCACGTCAAGCGCCAGTACTCAAAATTTTCGAAAATAAACGGGAAGAGGTAGAGCTTTGAGATCACCCGCCGTTCTGCTGGACGAATGGTTGTCCAGGGTCTCTTCATACCGCACCTAACACGCACGCAAGCAGCGCCATCCGAATCTATGCAGCGCGTTGAGTCACGAATACCACTATAGTCACACAGGCAACGCACGAAAAGTCCATAACGCATTTGTCGGAAATAAACCGCACGACGGGAATCAAAGTCAACTTCTGGGTCGATCTCTTAAAGCAAAGATCAGCAATGTTCACGGCACGATGAGCACATCACGTTACTTACCATTGACTCTAGGAAAGGGGTGCATGACAATCATGTCTTCTTTTGCCCGAGACAGGAGAGCGTGATCAACTCGGTATGAGTCTCTGACTTTCTGCCACTCTGACTCGTTCGCGAACCTCTCCTTCTGGACCCGGGTAACGTAGAGTACGTCCGTCTCGGGTAACACTTCTTCTACAGATTCGATCTGCCGCACGCTGACGCCAGCCTTGCGCGCCGCAGAGATGACGTTGGCCGGCATCGACAATGATGGAGGTGCGACAAAGTTGAGGCGAACCGAGTAGTGGCATAGAAGGGTTACCAAACTATGCACGGTTCGTCCGTTTTTCAGGTCGCCGAGCAATGTAATCGTGCGTCCATTGACCGTTCCGAGCTCAGACCGGATCGTGTAGACATCCAATAGCGCCTACGGGGATGAGTTGACGTGGGAAGATCGAAACAAGTTCACATACTTGTGTTGGATGCTCTCCAACACCATCCCCCGCATTCAATACTGGGACCGTGGAGAACTTCGCAGCCAATTGCGCGCTGCCAACATCAGGGTGTCTGATTACGATCGCATCCGCGTAGCAACCAACAGTGCGAATAGTGTCCGCGAGGGTCTCTCCTTTTTGCACTGAGGCAGTTTCGGCATTGATCTGAATGACTTCACCACCACAACGCTTCATCGCCGCATCGAACGAAGCGCTTGTGCGAGTCGAGGGTTCATAGAACAGATTGCAGAGCACTTTGCCTTTTAGTATATCGAGAGCTCCACTACGCTCTACCTGGAGGCGCATTTCATGGGCCACAGAGAAGAGGTCGTATAAATCTCGATGGGTAAACTGCTTTACCGAGAGAATGTGTCGTCGGTGGAAAGCGGGGTGGGGACTGTGTGGCAAAGAGGGTATGATTGCGCCCAGGGTGCCAGGTGTGAAGTGAGGTGGTGGGTGGGCATCCACGGTTTTCGCAGGAGCATGGCTTGGGACAAGCTCCGGCTTCGCCGCAGGGGCTACCACCCCACGGGTGTCGCCCACAGGTCGAGAGACTGCGGCACTCGAAACGTCCTTGCCAATCGCTGTTAGGGTCAGCGTCCCATCTAAGAACAGGGTCTTCCCGTGCATCACAACCCTGTGCAAGGATCCGACTACAATGCTCTTGTCCAGTGGTGACCATCGGTGTTCACGAGATACGAACTGAGAACGACGTCCGATCACAACTTCCACATGAGTATTGGCTTGCTCGGGCAGACCGAATATCCGTATTGGGTTATCATGTAATCGCATTCGGATATCTTCAAGTGTGATACGTCCGGTAGTGACGGCACTGAGCAACAGGGGCATGGTCTCGTCAGCACCCGACCAGGCGGAGCCCTTTTGTCCTTGCTCCGCGGCCAAGTAGTAGGGTAGGTTTCCAACGGAAAATGCGTCGATCGCATCAAGATTCTTCCAAAACACGGCCTGGTCTTCGGCCGAAGGAAGAATCGTGGAGAGGGGGTACTGGTCGCGGGTGAAAAACAAGGTGTAGATGGAGACGTCACAGGTGACCTTGAGATGTCTGGCTTTGCTAAGGGATATGAGCTGCAAGTCCTCTTTGCTTCGGACATCGGTTATATGGACACTACGATTGTGGAGACTGGCAAGGAGAAGCATGGACGCAAGATTCGAACCCCTCGCATCTGTTACGATTATCTTCTCAGCTGGCCACGATGCAAAATGGGCTGCGACAGCAGAGATCCCTGGGGGGCCAGCAGGCTCGTGGAACGCTATGAAAAGAGCCTTGACGTCAGGCTTGAATTCATCGTCTAGTGGTAAAGCTTGGCCATCAACCGTAGCGACGCTCAACGCGTAATTACAGTATGCATTCTTTGCGGCGATATCTTGAATGAGCTGTAAACTGGCGGCGTCTGTAATCGATCTGTCCACACCATGAGGAAGAATCAGGGATGTCGTAAACCCAGCACAAAGAGCCGCCTGTGCTGCTTGGCTAAAGCTGTCGTCACCCGAGGTAGCAGTAATTCTCGGGATAAAAGTGGCGACATTGACGAGCCCGGGGAATACATGAGTTAGATACGAACTTTTGGAGTCGATATTCGAGACGTCGAGCGGTAACTTCCGGACAAGCGCTTCAGCAAGAAGCTTGGCATTTTTGACGTTGGTGATAAGCGGAATAGCGAAATCGACTGCCATCCTTCTCGTGCGATAGCCCTTGCTAGCGTAACTCGCTGGACGACGATAGTTATTCTTTGAGGGAAGGTTGATATACATGTCGATCAGGTTGTTCGCCAGATGCTGGGTGAGGGAATATTCGGATTTCTGCAAGTCACTACTTCCTTCAGGGAGCGTTTCTAAATACTACGAAGGAATAAGCGCAGCCTCGAGGGAAGGTCTTCCCGCTCCACCCACCTTGCAAGGAACATTATGCTCCGTCAGGAAGTCGGCTGTCCCGGAGGTAGCAAAAATGTTATATCCCGCTGCATGAAGCTTTTGCACGGATGGGAGGATCTCTAGCTTCTCTCTATAGCTGCCAACAGAGAATAGGATGTTCTTCTTTGGTGGCTCGATGCCTGTTGAAATAAGTGCCTTGAGGTACGCCTCGTACTTGTCGCGGCCAAAGCAAGCGACCTCGCCAGTAGAGGCCATCTCCACTCCGAGTACAGGGTCTGCGCCAGATAGTCGGCTGAAGCTAAACTGCGGAACCTTGACACCAACATAATCCGAAGGAAGGCCAGGGTCGGGATAAGGTTCGACAGTAACTCCAAGCATCACCTTCGTCGCCATTTCAATCGCGTCAATCCCAGTGACCTTCGATACGAAAGGGAATGACCGAGCAGCTCGCAGGTTACACTCGATGACCTTGATCTCGTTGTTTTTCGCGATGAACTGAATGTTGAACGGTCCGGTAACATTCAAGGCATTTCCAATCTTTGCAGTTGCCTCTTCAATTTGCCGCACGGTTGCTGGATCGAGATCTTGAGGAGGGTGAATTAATGTAGCATCGCCAGAGTGCACCCCCGCGTTTTCTACGTGCTCGGAGATGAAGTGCATGATCATCTGGCCATCTTTAGCAACAGCATCCATCTCGATTTCCTTTGCCTGTTCAATATATTTACTGATGACGACGGGGTGATCGCGTGAAACGGCAGTAGCTTGGGTTAGATAATTCGATAGATCGTCGCCAGTGGCCACGACGTTCATCGCCGCACCAGAAAGAACATACGACGGTCGCACAAGAACAGGATACCCGACAGATTCACAGAAAGTAAGTGCTTCCTCGAAACTTGTAAGTTCCTTCCACTGCGGTTGGTCAACCCCAATTTCGTCCAACATACGAGAGAACTTGTATCGATTTTCCGCGGTATCGATCATTTCGGGTGATGTTCCGTAGATTTTCACGTTCTGGTGGTACAGGGGGAGCGCGATGTTGTTCGGTGTTTGCCCACCCATCGATAGGATGACTCCTCTGGAACGCTCGGCATCATAGATGTCGAAGATCGTCTCCAGGCTGATGTTTTCAAAGTATAAACGGTCTGCCTCGTCATAATCGGTGCTGACTGTCTCTGGGTTGTAATTGACCATAATGGTGGGGATGCCCTGATCGCGGAGGGTCCGAATAGCCCTAACAGCACACCAATCAAACTCGACGGAGGAGCCGATTCGGTAAACGCCAGAGCCAAGCACCATGACACCACGATCCTCGAAAGACACATCGTGTTCAGCAGCGTTGTATGTCGTGTAAAGATAGTTTGTTAATGCTGGGAACTCGGCAGCTACCGTGTCGATTTGCTTGACAAACGGAAAAATCGATACTTCCTGGCGAAGGCGGCGCACAGCAAGTTGGGTAGATCCAATACAGTTGGCAACCAGTCGATCAGAGAAGCCCAATTGCTTGGCTTGCAACAAAGTTCCACTGGTGATCGAAGAAATAGAGGATTCTCTGCCAAAAGAGCTAGGACTATGTGGTGGTAGAGAACAGGTCCCACATTACCTTAGATGCATCTCCATGTGATGGATGTTTTGAAGCCTTGATAGGAACCACCTGTCGATGTTTGTCATCTGCCGAATTTTGTCGATGCTATATCCCCTATGGAAGGCTGAGGCGATGGCGAAAATGCGTTTGTCGGTGGGGTTCAAGAGTTCTTCGTCGATATCCGCGACGAATTCGTTCTGTGATGAGACGTCTGATGTGTCGTCTGAGGGCGCAGGAAGGGGTAACCCACCTTTGCGAAACCAAGGAACTGATCGTCAATCGCGCGGATAGCCTTCTGGATTGTCTCCTCGAAATTCCTGCCTATACTCATGACCTCTCCAACACTCTTCATGCTACTGCTCAGGAGATGGCTAACACGACTGAACTTCTTGAGATCCCAACGTGGGATCTTGACGACGACATAATCCAGACTAGGTTCAAAACAGGCACTAGTTACTTTTGTTACTGTGTTCTTGATCTCATTGAGAGGAACACCAAGACCTAGCTTTGCAGCGATGAAAGCCAATGGGTATCCAGTAGCTTTAGAGGCCAGCGCAGAAGATCTTGAGAGACGGGCGTTGACCTGGAAGATGATGAGAGACCGCTACACCAAGTGGCCGATCTCACACACTTCTATGATGCAGTACTCCTTCGAGAACGGGTTCAAGGCGTACTGTATGTTGCACTCCCCGACCACTCCTAGATGTCGGATAACGTTGATCGCGGTAGTCCGGAGCATATTGTAGTCAGCGTCAGAGAGTGTCTGCGATGGAGCAACAACAATCGAATCTCCAGTATGTATGCCAAGGGGATCAAAATTCTGCTTGGTAGATTAATCAACGGTAGGAACCACTTGAACAAGACACGGACCTCCATGTTACAGACTGTAATGCAGTTATCTCGGCAGTCACGGACCACCTCGTACTCGATCTCTTTCCAGCCTTTCATACTCCTTTCAACAAGGACTTGAGGACTGGTTGCAAACGCCTTGCCACACAATGCGCGCAGCTGGGCTTCATCTTGAGCAAAACCAGACCCCAAGCCACCAAGTGCGTAAGCGGCCCGCACGATCACCGGGAATCCGATCTCGCGAGCAGCAGTGATCGCTTCATCAACTGTTGTTGCAGTACTGGATTGAGCACAGCGTTCACCAATGCTTTCCATCGCGCGCGCAAACAGCTGACGATCCTCTGTAGCGATGATAGTCTCGATTGGTGTACCGAGAACTTTTACACCGAGGGCAGCAAACTCATCCTTGAGCTTGATACCAACGTTCAACGCTGTCTGGCCACCGAATGTGACGTAGATACCGTCAGGTTTCTCGTACTTGATTATCTTGCGAACAAAGTCGGGGGTTACAGGGAGGAAATAAACCTTGTCAGCTAGACCCTTGGACGTTGCAATGGTCGCAATGTTTGGATTGACGAGGATTGTGTATATGCCCTCTTCTTTGAGAGCCTTGATGGCTTGCGATCCAGAATAATCAAATTCCCCTGCCTGACCGATAGACAGACCACCGGAACCCAAAATAAGGACTTTCTGAACGTCAGCACGGGGATTACGTTTATCATTTTCCTCCTTCCGACCTCCAGGAAGAGAGATCGGGACGAGCGAATTGGACGAGATGCACTCCTCTATATTTCGGATGAAAACATCGAAGAGGAATTCGGTGTCACGAGGTCCAGGCGTAGACTCTGGATGAAATTGCACGGAGAAGAAGGGTTTGTTCTTGTAGTAAATCCCTTCATTACTGCCATCGTTAGCATTTTTGAACAACTCCGTCCAGCCGGCTGGAAGGGTAACCGTGTCGACCTGGTACCCATGGTTCTGGCTTGTGATATAACACCTGCCAGACAGTGCATCTGTGCACGGGATGTTGTGACCTCTGTTACCGTACTTCATCTTTGACGTTTTGGCACCGGCAGCAAGTGCAAGTAGCTGGTGCCCAAGACAGATACCAAATATAGGTCTATCTCCCCTTTGAAGTGCGCGCGAAAGCGCTGTAATCGTGACGGTGAGCACCGACGGATCACCTGGTCCGTTCGAAATAAAAAGTCCATCGTAAGGCTCGGGATCCTCAACAAAATCATAGTTCCACGGGACGACTTTCAGTTCCACCCCCCGGTTCGTGAACGACCGAATTTGGTTATACTTCATACCAACATCGACAGCAATAACGCGAAGGATACGTCCAGAAGGGTGTAAACGTGGTTGGGTAGTTGGCCGGAAGATTCGGGGGGATGTTAGTGATACAGCGGCGACCAAGTTGTCCTGGTTTGGATCGTGGAAAGGGATGTCAAGGTAATCCTCCCGCCAAGATAGGGATGCAGTGGGAGAGGACGCTCGCGACACCGGTTGAGAGTCTGGTGCGAGCGAGCGCAAACGGCCCCGAGGAGCCCCTGGTCTACGTGCCAAAACCCTCGCAAGCATTGAGCCATTATGACGAATCTTTTTGGTGAGCGCACGCGTGTCGACACCATAGACGGCCGGGACGCCGTTCTCTTTGAGCCAAGCACCTAGGGAGGTATCCGCCAGAAAATGACTGTAATCGTCTGAGTATGAGCCGACGACCAGCGCGGCAATGTGGATACGCGAAGACTCAAATTCGGCCGGTAGTTGGTCAAGGGAAGATTGGCGCTCTGGAACACCATAGTTCCCAATGAGAGGATAGGTGAGGATGAGGATCTGTCCCTCATATGACGGGTCTGTGAGAGACTCGGTGTACCCGACCATACCTAGATGCGCAGTTGATGATCTTCACTTAAAGATAATGAGGTGAGAATGTCTGACCGGTCTGAAAGACACATTCGCCGGCAGCACTCTTTTCCTCTGCACCGAAGCTGATACCGCGGTAGGCAGTGCCATCAGATAGCTCTAGAATAGCATCAAAGGGTGTGCGCCGAGCTTGGCTGGGAGCAAAGCAGATGGGCTGAACGGGGTTGCCATTCGTCTTGCTCACAGAACGTGATATTGGTGGACGATGAAGATTTTCCATGGCTCTGTGTACACTTCCTCTTTACCCTCCACCAAAAGCGTAGAGAGGATGAAGAAAAGAAAAAGCATCTCGGCCGTGTTAGATGTAGACCGCCTGTTGACACTTGTTTGTCACCTCAGAGATACAAAAATGCAGAAAGCGTGAAAATTAGGGATCTGGCCAGATACATTAAAAGCTGTGTCCACATGGAATGGGAGAGCATGTGAGAAGAGTACTATTTAGTACCGCGGAGACAAGACAGACGCTGTTCTAACAAGCCCTTCACAGTATGTCATCCGAACCTTTAAGTGGTGTTTCCAAATCTCCATCAACCACGAATGTGGGGTTGTAAGGCTTCCTACGCGCCAACAGTGCAATCCCTTCCGGACCCTCAGCCGCGCCGGAATCTTCATCCGCGATGATCGCGCCAGTCCGTGGATCTAAACGGAACATCAGGCCAGCCAGATTATCTTGCATCCGCCGCTCGTTGTCGTATGGCAGTAAAAGGTCACCAAAGCCAGACCGTGACGTCAAAGACACGATGGCAGCGATAGAACCGGGGGGGCTTGTCAGCCATAGTTTGCGACGTGCTTGCCTGTGCAAGTAGTGTATCACAAATCCGACAAACCCGACAACGATCAGCAAAGGAGAAAGGATGTAAGCGGGAAATGCTCTATAAATAACCATGAGACCCAATGAACTCCGGGATCGGACACCGGATGCCTTACTCTACAAATAGACGTTGGATGTCGCTTGTGAGTTGCGCAGGAATTGTCGCGTTGCTCGCGAGAAAGTAATTAGCTTGGGCAGCGAGGGCGAGATACCGGGTCTAGAGACACATTCAAGGAGAATATCGCGGCATGGTATCAATGTACTCGCATAGAGGGCCTCAGTAGCATTAAGGAATCCGTCTGAGTTTTGAAAAACAGACAACATCCCTGGGGGTTGCAGGGTTGCATAACGATAGATTGCATCAGGCATGCCAAAACTAATAGCTTGGGCTCTTAAGGAAACGTAAGAATCATCGCTCTGGTTAAATACAACTCTGCAGCGAGTCAGACAGTGTTTCGGACAAGTTGGATTGAACAGATACATACCCGTTATACGGTCGTCCGTTTAGAGGATTTCCAGTGACATTATTGGTGCCTTCCGACGGGTTTAGTATCGTACAAGGACCGAGCGCACCACTACTGAGATCCATTGACGTTCCGACTGTGAGCACACTCATCGTCGGGTCACAATATACGCTTGCCACCTGGGGAGTGCTGGAGTTAATGTAGAACCAGAACACAACTGGTTGAAACACAATGTCTAGACCCGATGGAGCGCAACTGCTAGCATTGACGACATTGTATTGTTCGGCTCCATTGTTAGGACTAAACACATTGCTTGCAAAGCATCCACCAGGGAATGCGGCTGATGCAACGTAGCTTCCGTTCGTACTCGTCACGTTGAGAGAGCTTGGACTAGCACAATTAACATCTGTCCGAATGGCAGTGGTGTTTACTGCAAGGGTACCGTTGAGGTAGGAGCCCGGTGGAGCCTAGCACGAAGGCGGTCGGAAAGTGTCAAAGTACACAAAATGAAAGTTGTCGCACCTGGAATTTGGCCGTGGACCAGTTCCCGTGGACAAAAGGTGGGTCTGCTAGGGTGTCGTAAACTACGGGAGTGAGAACGCATTTCCCTCATCACCGAGATGTCCGTACCTGAAGCGAGGGTAAACTAATCTGGCTTAAGTTGAAGTCCAAGTATTCGATTCAAGAAGTGAAACTTACTCCCATGGAGGCGAAGAAAGAGTCCAGGTCATTTATGGTGGGCGAGAGGGCAACGGTGCCCGTGACGAGAGCGGTAGTATCTACAGACCACTTCAGCGACATGATCTGAACTGAAAATGGACAGAGGCAGACCACCCGTATGAGGAACTTGACGCACTTGCAAAAGGGAACTGGCTAGAGGCTGAAATAGTATGGCAGAAAGTGCTACGAGGGCCGAAACGTTGATCAAGTAGTGTTTGTGCATCAGCGAATGATAAAGGACGGCAAGCCGGCTGTGAGACATGTTAGTGTAGGGGAGAAAGCGTAAAGGGCGGGCACCGCACTTGAGAGCGATCTAATTTGCTTGCGCAATGTTCAACAAGCATTTGGGGGCGGAACTAGATGCTCACATAATCTAGTAGGATGCTGCTTTGGGCGGGTGCGCTTCCCTCAGAGAGCGTCACATATGGCTACTTGGAAGCTATCGTGACCGTTGCACTCCATCACATCCAGACGTACCTGATACCATCGGAGCATCCAATCTGATACCGACCAAAAGTACGCAAGGGGTACGATGAAGAGTGTAGGGAAAAAAGACTGCAATCAGTGCCATCAATCACTGAAATCACCACTGAAACCACTTGTATTCACCGTCAAAAACTGAATGGAAACGAAGCTGAAAACGTTTTTAGCGGGAACGGCGAAGCCTGTGATCGTTATACAACCAGTAACTCGAAAGTACAGTCCATGTACATACCGTTGTGCGTGTTCGATATATATAATACGGCTTGTACTACAATCCCAAGGAGGATCATGAGTAGAGCGACTCCGTTGACAAACCAGAAGTTGAGCAAGAAGGGTTCCTATGTGATTGAATACGTCCATCAAGAAATGGATGACCACGGGAAACACGTACATATCGTTGTGGCCTCTCACCTCCTGCGCCCGGACTGGGTATCCTGTGCAGAGTGGGCTGGAACTTGGGCGAAATTGGTGTTGGATTAGTGCTCATGGTTGTTGGGTGCAAGGTATTGAAATCAGGAACGACTTGCGGCGCTGGCAATGCTCAGCATGTAACCAGGCACGTCTTCCAGTCTCGGTTTGACAACCGACGGGGTGACGAGGCGCACAGGATGCCTCGAGGTCGCGGCAAAACAGTCATTAACGTTCAATATTCAATATCAGGCTAGACGAGGGCGACAAACGGCGGGACGTGTCCTCAACGCCGACTTTTACATGATTTGTTGGCGTAAACGCAAGGAGCCTCGTGTGGAAAGGTGGGAAAAAAAGACACAGCCACTTGTTAGGTCGCCGCCTGAAAAATAGGCGTACACCCTTGACCCGGCTGCACGCTCTCGTTTTTGACCACACCACCCATTCGTGTCCCAACGCCATCCTTTGACGACTTCCTTTTCCTTACTCCCGAATGTACGTGTCTCTTTTTCCTGTCGCGTTCCCTTCGTGTCTCTTGCGCGTCTGGCGCGACTTTTCGCGCCGCGTTCAGTGTCTCAATATTTAATCGCGGTTCAATGTTCGCCCCAATCTGATCGCCCTCTCTTCAGCATGCGCGAAATCGTCCACATCCAAACTGGCCAGGTGAGCCCCAAATGCTTTCTTGTCCACCATGCCACTAAGCACGTGTTTTCGACCGTAGTGCGGGAACCAGATCGGTAGGCACTCGTCCTTTGCTAAGTCGGTTGCTATATATTTATTTTTGCCACCCATCAAACAGGCGCAAAGTTCTGGGAAGTGGTCTCCGATGAGCATGGTATTGAGCGGGATGGTCTCTACAAGGGAAACAATGACATGCAGCTCGAGCGTATCTCGGTCTACTACAATGAGATCGGGTCCAACAAATACGTTCCCCGTGCTGTTTTGGTCGATCTCGAGCCCGGTACCATGGACTCTGTTCGCTCCGGCCCTTTAGGTGGCCTTTTCCGCCCCGACAACTTCATCTTTGGACAGAGTGGTGCTGGTAACAACTGGGCGAAAGGACGTAAGTCATTTACACTTCTGTTGTACGCTGCTTGTTACAACGTGGGCATTAGATTACACCGAGGGTGCGGAGCTGGTCGATTCTGTTCTGGATGTTGTGCGAAAAGAGGCTGAGGGTACTGACTGCCTCCAGGGTGGGTGATGTCCCTTCAATTCAACCAGGTCTTTGATCTGAATGTGAGAGCACAGGCTTCCAGATTACCCATTCACTTGGTGGTGGTACCGGTGCCGGAATGGGAACTTTGCTCATGTCCAAGATTCGGGAAGAGTACCCTGACCGCATGATGTGCACGTACTCGGTTGTTCCAAGTCCTGCCGTCTCGGACACTGTTGTCGAGGTGTGTCTCTTGTTTCTCTCTCGAATCACGCTATATACATCCGTTGTAGCCTTACAATGCAACTCTTTCGGTCCATCAACTCGTGGAAAACTCTGACGAGACTTTCTGTATCGACAACGAAGCACTTTACGACATCTGTTTCAGGACCCTTAAGCTTTCGACCCCCACCTATGGAGACCTCAACCACCTTGTGTCGTTTGTTATGTCTGGTATTACGACCTGCTTGCGGTTCCCTGGACAGTTGAATTCGGACCTCCGCAAGCTTGCTGTCAACATGGGTATGTTACATATCCATGTCACCCCTCACCCCTCCTAATGTATAACCTTCAGTTCCTTTCCCTCGTCTTCACTTCTTTATGACTGGATTCGCTCCTTTGACTGCTCGTGGTAGCCAACAATACCGTGCTGTTACTGTTCCCGAGTTGACGCAACAGATGTTTGATGCCAAGAACATGATGGCTGCCTCGGACCCGAGACATGGCCGCTACCTCACTGTAAGTTTGTACATGGTTCCTGTCTCCAGCTTATTTTCCTTGCATAGGTTGCAGCCGTGTTCCGTGGCAAGGTTTCTATGAAGGAGGTGGAAGAACAAATGCAAAATGTGCAGAATAAGAACTCCGCGTACTTCGTCGAGTGGATTCCCAACAATGTGCTATCAGCACAGTGTGACATTCCTCCTCGCGGTGTCAAGATGGCGGTCACGTTCTTGGGCAACTCAACCGCCATCCAAGAACTTTTCAAGCGTGTCAGTGACCACTTCACTGCTATGTTCAAGCGCAAGGCTTTCCTGCATTGGTACACGCAAGAGGGTATGGACGAGATGGAGGTTTGTATCATTTCTGTGATTGAGAATATCACATGCTCAATATCGCTGGTAGTTCACGGAGGCTGAGTCGAATATGCAAGACCTTATTGCTGAATACCAGCAATACCAGGACGCGACGTGAGTGTTTGCATTTACCTATGCCAGGGTAGTTGCTGACGTGCTTGTTAGTGTCGAGGAGGAGGCTGAGTATGAGGAGGAACAACCGGTGGAGGAGGAGCAGTAGACATCAAAACGGCTCGCTTTCCGTCTTCCTGTTTTTTTTTACGACGAAAACTTAGGTACTCCGCTAGTGGTCTTCCTTTGTGTTTGATGCCCCTGTTCTTAATTTCACGCAACCGTTATCCTAGTCTGCCTCGGGAGTCTTGTTTTACTTTTTCTAATCGATTATCGATACCATCGACGGGCAAACAAGGACAAATACTGCGAGCTAGAAAAAACTTGAGTGTGCCGCGAGCGTCGTTTTTATAGCACCTATGTGTACGGGCGCAGCAACGTTTTCACTGCAGCTCCCGAAGTGGCTTTCTGGTGCAAAAGCAACCGTCCGTCCACCAGCGTGGGTTATCGTCCATGTATCCCCGCTGCTTGGTGTTAGTATGTGGATAGTGCAAGTGGACAATATGAAACAGTTATACATTGCGATGCTTGTTTAAACTTTTGAAAACTGTCTCGACAATCGACTATGAGGATGACTAAAAACACAGTGACAACATCAACAAGAGCGGCAGTTCACATGTCGACCAAAAAAAAAACGCGTGGCATTCTCTCCCAAAAACCACAGCAACATTACATCGTTGTTCGTCTTACCATCTCGTGCCAAGTTGTGTGTACGGCATGTCCGCGGTCACCAATCGTCGTCGGAGAAATCGTCTGCAATCGTGGGTCGAGGCGCAGGCGGCATATCGTTTGGGTCAACGTCGTCGGGATCCGCGTCCGCGTGTCCCTGCTGCTGTTCGGCGGCGGTAGTGGCAGGGGGCGCGAGCACTTGCGCGCAGTCGGGCTCGTGAGACAATCGCTGCTTGCGCTGCTCATCGATGGCGAGACCCTGCGCCATTGACGTCCACATGCGTAGTTGCAAGCTGCGAGCGCGCGACGGGACGCGTTTCAATTTGGGGGACGGAGTGGGTGAGAGACTTACAGACTGTCGTCACCCGCGCACGTTCTGATGTCGGTCTGCATGTGCAATATCTTGGCGTTGCGAGGGACTGTAGATCCGGGAGAGGTCTCCATCAGGGCCTTGACGAGCTTTTGCGTGTCGATGAGGCAGGCTACAGGGAGAGCAACGGAGTCGGGCACACCCTTTACCTGCATAGCAATTAGACGAGGTGGCTCACGGGCACATCTATCTCATACCTTGGTGGCAGCAAGTGAGAGCAGGTTCGAAAGTTCAGAGGGCCATGAGTCGACATCGATGCCTGCGCGCGCAAGAACTCCGCGGGCCATCTCTTCGTCGCGCACGAGCACGATCAAAGGGACCCCGCTCCCATTCACATCGTGGCTGAACAAGTTGCGCAGTCGCGCATACAGCCCCGCCAGATCGTCCTCGACGACCTCTGAAAAGTAGGGCTTCTGCGAAACCCAAAGTCAAGATCAGGGCGACTCGCACGTGACGTTTAGCGGACTCGCCTACCCTGGAATTGGGATTGATCAACCCGACCGACTTCAGATTGAGATGGACGCTCGAGCCTGTGAGTTGCTCAAAAAAGGACGGAAACAAGGCATCCGTCCAGCCAACGTCGACCAGTTTGGGGTCGTCTAGACGCTCATCCCTGCGCCGGTTGTCGACGGTCCACTCTCCGAGTACGAGTGAAATGACGCGCACGCAACTCAGCCATGACGGCGGAGCGAGTCCAACCTTGCTCGGTTCAAGATCGCGTGTGAGGAGTCTGTACAGGGTCCTGAGTGGCGTGCGTCAGCAAAAAAAATGTGGCAGCTCCACCCGCCAGTCGCTTCGGGCACCCACCTTTGCTGCTCAAAGTATCCCCTGTAGTGGACGACTTCCGTGCCTGTCTTGACGTACCCTCGGTTCGCCTGACTATTGTCCATTGGTTTTTCGCCATCATCCCGCATGTTCTTGTTTCGTGGTCGCTGTTTGTACGTGGCGATCTTGGCGGCAAGCTCCTCAAGTGAGCTAAAGTAGATGGGTGACAACGACAGAAATTCGGTCGCTTTCCATGATTTCCTTGGGGGGTCGAGACGGTGCCTGTGCGTGAACTCGAGCATCTGCTCGCTCGTCATCAGCAAGTACGAAGCGCCAGAAGGGAGGATTCCTGCGAGCGGCGTGGATGGAAGTTACGGGTTCGGATGCGCGATCAATGCACAAGCATATGTGATCATACCCAAGATGAGCTCGACCGGGGCGCCGTTCCCCCCGGGTCTAAGAAGCTTAGACTTGGTCACAATAATTGCAGCCATCAATGGTTTATCGTCAAACTTTTTGAACCTGAATTCTAGTTAGCCGTCGAGCCACCCGGGTCCAGCGACACTCGCCATGCATTTGAGTGGGCTTGAAAGCCCGTTATCTGGTAGTAATCTGTTTCAGGGTACATTCTTTCGAGCCCAGACACGATGTCCTGGTGCAGTCGCTGCAGCGTGATGGAAGACGACAAAAGGTATGGAAATGCGCGACGTCACATCGACGTCACGCGACTCTCAATGGTCTGGTGCTGTATGTACACGAGGTATGTGCTCCTCATGACGGGACTGTGTCCCCATCAGGCTGGCCCTCCGGTGGTTCAGTTCGCGTCGTCCCGTCGGCTGCGGTGTCGTCTACTTGTGCAGGTGTAGCTTTGGCGTCTTTGCCTTTTCCCGGTGGCGGAGGATGGTACACCCTCTCCTGGTGTTCATCATCAGCGTGCAACGCGCGATGCTACGAATAGAATAAATCTTGCCTTTTTCTTCTTGGGCTCTTTCTTTGCGTTAGGATCCGGGTACGCGAGCTGCTCAATCCTTTGCCATTCCTCATTTGCCAAGAACGCCGCTCGTATGGGCTCGAGCAAACTGATAATCGCGTCTCGCACGCTCGCCTTGAGATCGCCCGGGTGTATCTTCTTCGCCGCAAAGTCGTCCTCTAGCTCCCGGTAAGTTTGGTAATGGCTGGGTCCTCCGCCTTTCTCGCGCGTGATCGTAAACACCGTCCCTTCTGGCGCGTCATCCGACGCAAACGGCCTTTGGGATCCCGTCGACCCCTTCCCTTCTTCCTCATCCTCGCCTGTATCGCCCCGCAACCGCTCTAGACGTAGTTCGCTTATGGGTATCAACACGGCGTTGATGAAAGCAAGTAGCCCATTGTCCGTCACGTTCCCCTCCTCACAAAACGCCTTCTTGATCTTTCTCTTTACGGCCTCTGGCGTGTCCAAAAAGTCTATTTTCGAGTCGGGGTCTGAAGACGACATCTTGCCGCCCATCAAACCAGGGACCATGGTGTTCATGAGATGGGCACGTTTGGCGTACCCCAGTCTCGGCAGGTACAGTTCGGCGTAGGTGAAAATTTTGCGCTTCCCCCCCGAAGAAAATCAAATCACTGAAGCAAACGACACGATCCCGAAGCGCACCTGGTCCGCACCGCCAAACTGGAAATCGACGCCCAGATGCTGCTCATCGAGCGCTTGCAGCCCGGGGTAAATCAGTCCACTCAACAGTGGGCTCTCGACCTGCTTCACGACCTCTGATCCTGCCTTCTTGGCGTCGTGTTCCGTCACGATCGTACAGAGCTTGTAATTGTCTAGATTGTATTCTCTTGACAGTTGGTAGTCGGAGCCTTGCACGAATATCAGCTTTGAAGTGGGTATGCCCAGCGACGTAAAGACGGCTCGAAGGATGAATTCATAGTATTTCGTCCGGTGGGCGACGAGATCCAAGGGTGCCTTGAGGTTATCGAGGAATGCGTGCACGTCTGGGGAGTGTCGTCGGGGGCTAGGCTTTCTGGATGGGGTGGCGGTTTACGTACCAGCGAGGAGAACTTTGACCTCTACGCCTGCCCGGAGGAAATCCGCGATCTTCGTCAACGGAACAAAGTACCCAATGTGGGCTGCACGAGGATGATGAGCCCTAGGAAAAGCTTCGGAGAACGAAGAACGTACGACGTCCTGTGGGTGTAGTCCCTACAATATGACCAGTTGGTTGGTCTTTCTGCTCAAGAGTGTAGAACGAGGTGCGCACCCCAGTAGCATTTTGGCGATCTGCCCTCGGCAAGGATGCCCTTGATGATGTCGCCTCCGAGAACCTCTTGAAGTCTGCGAGTGATCAAGTCGTACCTTTTTTCTGCTTGTTCTTCTGCTGCCATCCTGGCTCAAACAGCGTGGTGGTGTCAAAGAAAAGTGTGAACGGATTCATCTGACTCGACTCGTGCCGGATAATCAGCGGGGTCAGCTAAGTTACTTCCCACGGTGCCGTCTGAGTAGCACAAGCGGGCCAGAGACGTGACACATGTCAAGAATGCAGCCCTTGGTGGAAGAGGACGGTGCAGATACACGAATGATGTATATGTTCTTTGAAATCAACAGGCCTGAATCACAGTAACTAGCGTTGCGATCTGAGACCTTGAGCTCGAGGCCTTGGTGCACTCGCCACACGCATATGACGTAATCGACTCTGATTGGCTGTCCGGTCACGCCATCATTAATCGTGTGTACTGTATTTTTTTTCAGCTTAAAAGGAGAGTCCTCGCGTCATTTTCATTTTATTCCTCACCATGGTTTTCAATACCACGGCAGGTGCAGCTGCCCACCTGACTGCTCAAGAACTTTACGCGCATGTCGACCTATCCAAGGTCAGCTGGCTGGAGCAACTCTGGGCTTCGTGGTACATCTGGTTGAACAACCCTGTCATCGCGACAGGTCTTATGAGCTTCCTAATGCACGAAGTGAGTAGCACTTAGTGCAAGGCGCGACGTTGTCTTATCACCATTCACTCCAGATTGTATACTTTGGACGCTGTGTCCCTTGGATCATCATCGACGCTATACCATACTTTCAAAAATGGAAGTTGCAACCCGACAAAATTCCTACCCCCGCCGAGCAGTGGGAGTGTACGAAGCAGGTTCTCCTCTCACATTTCACTATTGAACTTCCTGCTGTTAGTCCTGTTTGCAATGTCGACTACACCACATTACTGAACAGGATGTGTAGATCTGGCTGTTCCATCCTATGGCTGAATTGTTCGGTATGCAGACCTACCAGGTACCTCTACCGTCCTGGCAGACCCTGCTCCCACAAGTCGCCCTTTTCTTTGTGTTTGAGGACATGTTTCACTACTTCGGTGCGTGTGCGCGGCTTTTCTTTTTTGCGCGTGTTGATGATTGTGGTTAGCTCACCAGGCCCTTCATTGGGGACCGCTGTACAAACATATCCACAAGATTCACCACAAGTACGCAGCTCCCTTTGGACTTGCTGCCGAATACGCCCACCCTGCTGAGGTATTCATCCTCGGTACTGGCACTCTGGCGGGACCCATCCTTTACTGCTACCTTACTCGCAACCTCCACATCTTCACCGTTTACATTTGGATCACGCTCCGCCTGTTCCAGGCCATTGATGCACACAGCGGTTATGGTTTGTGCCGTTTCACTGGTCTGGGGAACAATGCCTTAGTCTGTCATCCTTAGATTTCCCTTGGTCATTGTGCCACATTCTTCCTTTCTGGTCCGGTGCCGAGCACCACGACTTCCACCACATGGCGTTCGTGAACAACTACTCGACCTCTTTCCGGTGGTGTGATCGCCTGTTTGGCACGGATGACAAGTACCGCGAGTACCGCCGTCGTTTGGTTGCCAACAAGGCTGCGATGAAGGGCAAGAGCAAGGCGGAACAGGAGGCTGCTGAGCGTCAACTCATTCACGAGATGGAAGCGGAGGGTACGCGTCTGGAGGCTATCGCCGAGGGAACGGTCCGAGCAGACAAGACGACCAAGGTGCAGTAGAATGCAGGACAGTCTTGGGTGCCTAGGACGCCATATAGATATACGCTAATACGACGTCGCATAATCCTATTACCCTTATGTTGGGATGTTGAAAAGGGAAATCTGAAACGCTGCTCGGCTCGTCTTTGCTGTACATGATGCTCCCTCCAGAGACGCTGGAGCTCGTTTTCGGTTATATCTCGCGGGGCGACCTCGCCTCGGTCCTCACCGTCAACACTGTATTTCACCAGGTCGTCGCTCGTGTGTTGTACCGCGCGCTCGTGGACGTTCCCCCGAAGCGCGCTCTGCGCCTGGTCAAGACGCTCGCTCGAAATGATTTCTATCCTCCATTCGTCCGTCGATTCGACCTCGAATGGGCCGACAGCATCCTGACAGCCAACTTTCTCCACCTGCTCCATCGTGCCCTCCAGCGCCTGAGCCACCTTTCTTACCTCGGTCTCGAATTCTCTGCCACGGATATTACCTCCAACCTCGCGTGGATCCTCCAGGGATGCACCTTTTCCCTCAAAGTGTTCACGACCTCGATGCGATGCGAGCCTCTCCTCGCCCGCTTCTTTGAGACGCAGCACAACGTCGTCGAGATTTGCCTGCGAGGTTTCAACCCCGTGCACGCGTTTCCCCTCCCACCCGAGGCCCTCCCCCGGCTCAGACACTTTCGCACCGTGCTCTCCTCCCCGCACATCACCGCCGACTTTGTCCGTGGCCGGCCGGTCGAGAGCGTGTCCATGTCGCTCTACCCGGGCGACGCGACCTCGTCGCTCGACGCGCTGCTCCTGTCCACCCGTCCGCTACGACGGCTCACGGTGATGTCGTTCGATTTCGGATCGCCCGCAGCGCTCATCACGGAGATCTCGACCCGACTGCCGACGCTCGAAGCGCTCCATGCCGTCGTCTTCGTGCGGCAATCGACCCATGCAAGTCGCAGCGCCCCTCCCCCCCCTCTTTGCGCCCTCGCGTGCTGACGTCCTCTGTGTCCGGTTTGCAGGAGCTGCTCCTCGAGACTGCGCCCTCGTTGAGCCACTTTAAAGCGCTCCGATACCTCACCTTTATGGCCCCGGGCAGCCTCTCGTCCGAAAACGAATCCGAGATCGCGACCTTGTGGCACAAGGCGTGTCCGACGCTCAAGACGATCATACTCCCCAAGGGGATCGTGTGGGGGTACGTCGACGGGCGGTGGGTGTCGCTCCAGGACGGGTCGTAAAGCGCGCACGCGCGCGGAGGGGCAGTCACCTGCTGGTGAGCATGCGATCCCGGTGATCCAGGTTGGAACGGGTGCCAACGTGATCCTTGGTCTCTCTTCAAAGGAGGGCACAAAAATGAGGGCGGCAGGAATGACCGTGTACGTTTGCAGACGATTTAAACAGACAAAAAAAAAAGGTGCCAACGACCGGTGGTCGTCGCCTGTCCCGGAGATGTAGATGTGACAAGGGGAAAACGTATGCCCCCCCCCCTCCCCTCCTTTCTATGTTACCGTGGGGTGGTCGAGGTGTGTGTGGATCTGGACGCGGATAGCGCGTGCCTGTGTAGCTTGTCCTCGGGTGTACCTGATCAGGTAACCAACCCCCCTCAGGGCGTGTCTCGTTCCTCTCTATCCGTTCCCGCGCAGCCATCGATCGCCAACACGTTCTCGGACGCTTGCCAACGCCGTGGGCTGGGACTCGTCGCCCCTCGCGTTCGGCGACAAGCGACGGACGGAGAGCGGCGGGGCGCGCTCCACTGATTGCCACGGTCAGCCGCGTAGGGCCGCGCGGAGGCCGTATTGCACGCCTGTCGGTCTCGCGACTTGCTGGCTTGTCGCGTTGCACCCGCGACTCGGCCACGGGCATCACCGACGCCGTTGACATACTCTCGCTGATACCGACCTGCCGAGGTGTCGGACATGTCCGCGCCCATCCGCAATGTGCGACGTGTGCGGTCGAGAAGCGCAAAGAGCCATCATGATGCTGCGGACGCCCCCCCCCCCCTTTTCGGGGGAGGAGGGGGGGGTCCTTTGTGCGCGAGGGTGGATGACACACATGTACTGTAGGATTCGGACAGCGCCCGTCCGAGCCCGATTTGACCGCGTCCTTTTTGTGCTGCTTGCATGGGGAAACTGCCGGGCGAAGATCTCTCGTGTGCGCGCTGTCGACGTTTGGGGTATCCCAAACACGACCACCCCTGGATCCTTTGGCGTCACGCACGTGTCGGTCGACAGTA